>JALXJV020000006.1:11891041-12053541 GCA_024633595.2 Lepomis macrochirus | reverse complement strand
TCATCACACCTGAGAAATATTAAACTGTTGGACTGAGTGAACACCATACTGACAATGTAGCTTCTTTTTTTTAAACCAGAGGTGGAGCTAAAAAACTGCAGTTCATCCTGAGGGGGTGCCAGAGGAAAACACATGAAATAATTAAAATCAAAAGGATTTATTCTCTACGGTGTAAGAATGTGCTTAAAACATCTCATAGCAATTAGTCTATCAAAACATGGGTTTACTGGAAATCCAGTGATTTGTTTTTTAGATACTTTATAACTTTTCTTGACACAAACACCTTAACTATTGGTGGTGCTAAACAAAAGGTCAGGGGGTCACCCACATCACCATGGTTCGTCCTGTGGGAACCATGAACATTCATGTTAATGAATGAAAACATCAGGTAGATGCTGAGACATCCTTATCTGAATGAGAGTTAGAGGAACCAGCAGATGAAGGGGCAAAAAGGGCACCAATCCATAGACGCCTACACAGACACACACATCCAAAAAACAAACCAAATAAAAGGAAGGAGAGGGAGGTCAAAACGGCAGCTTAAAAAAAGAAGCTGAGTTGGCCTATCTGCTCAAGTGTTTCCAATGCTTTGTTTCCATGTTTTTGATTAAACAGGTACAGCTTTGCCAACTTGCCTTTGTTTACAGTGGTAACATGTATGCGTTGTGCATGGTCTGAGTGGTAGTTTGTCCCCATCATTCTCAGTCATTAACGTATATTGCACCCATTCGCGTATTAGTTGGTGTTATAAGCATTATGGCCTAATGTGTTTCAAGTGCCAAGGCAACGCTTGTATGTGGGTGTACACACAAAACACAGACACATAATGTGCTCACAGGTATCCATTGTGTCACTCACTGCTTGGCACCATCTTCATTAATAAGTGCAGTGTTCAGGTGGGTAAATCCTTATCAAAGCTGCCCTGTTGATGTTAAAGTGCTTGTAAAGTCTCGTCTGACCTCAGTTCATTGGCATGCTGAGCCACTCAGTAGGGTTGATTATAAAAGAACGGTCCACACCCACTGACCTCCATAACATACCATCACACGGTCTGCTCCTGATGCCACTCATAGAACTGGAGTGCTAGATAGAGAAATACAAGGTGACAGAGATGCCAGTAAGGACGAAGGTATTTTCTCATGATGCCATTGTTAATGCTGCTCAGTCGTCACAAAGTATTGTTGCCGGGAAGTATTTTCGCATTTTTCCATCTGCCCCAACAGCTCTCTCTTTGCAATAATTGCTTAACTCCACCAGCAAAACTTGTTGTTTCTTATCTGGATAGGAAGCCAAATCTGTCACAGCCTTGCAGCTTTCCAATGTGACTGAATCCTATTTGAAGAAAGAAGAAATTTCTGCTATTGATGTGATTGATTCAGAATGGTATAAGGTTATTACACAGTGACAAGTCATTTGACAACCGTACATTTTAAGAATGACCACATGGAAATGAGAGATAGAGGCTGTTTACACCTGGCATTGAGATGCGTCTTAGGCGTCACTTAGGCACATTTGTGGCAGTTTAAGAATGCATCACCACCACAGACAGTATAAAACATGGATGTCTCTGTGATGTCACCCATAGGTTTCTGAACAGCGGTTTTGAAGCTCAGTGTTCGGCGGCTCCAGGTGGCTGATCTAAAAATGGGCAAAGAAGTAAAGCTTCGGTGGGCCAAATGATGCCTGGTTGTAGTCCAAAGGTGTTGTTGTTTCTAACTGGAATTTGAATTTACTGTTTACCGGACCACTGGGAGCCACCGGAGCGGAGTGTTTCTAGGTTACTGACTGATTACTGTACAAAAGCACAACTTTACAGATTTTGGTAAAACTGGATAATATGGAGAAAATACTTTTTGGTTCTCCCTTTTAATCCTTCGGCTGCTCTGCCTCAACTCTCTGGGATTTATGGAATTTCCTGATAAACAGATATCTTTACTTAACTATAACCGTGTAGCTATTGGTCCCTTTTAGCTCAGAGTTAGCTACCATTAATAGTGCAGCTAGCTTCACGGCTAACTGAGCATTCAGTGTGGCCCAGGACTCATTTGCGGACACACTGCCAAAAGAATGTATCCACATGCAGCCCAGACCACCTTCTAATGTGGTCTGAATGATCAGATCTTAACAAAGTCTGTACTTAGAGCTGTCCACTTGGGATTCGATCACCCAAGACATTTGTTAATACCAGGTTTAAACAAGGCCATAGATAATTCATATGCTACAAAGGAATGGCCATAACACTTCCTGCAACTCAGTAATATAATACTCTCTAAACCCTTTCTTATGTGAGTGGTGGCATCTGACCAATGTCAACATGGTTGACACTGGCTGCCGTCAACTTTTTAAGACTTGTAATGCAACCAAATAGTCACTTCATTGTCTTCTACAATTAGCCAATCCATCTTTGATTATGCGTGGTAACTGCAGCATCATGGCAAAATCAGTTTCATAGCAGCTAATGTTCAGATTTTGAATCCCTCCTTGGCTTCATCATCCTGCCACCTACCATCTACCCTGGACCCCCTGCAAGATCCACGCCACCACACAGATGAGGACGCTTTGCTAAGCCATGTTGGTACAGCTGCCTCTTCTCCAGCCTCAAACTAGCAGAAGCAACAGCTGGAAAGACTGAGGCTTTGTCTGGCTCAGTAGGCCAAAAGTGCTGGGAAACTGATATTTGTCTGGCCACAGTGTTGAGCTATGGGGCCACGAAAGGGCATCAATGGCTACCACTGGATCAAGACACTCCATAATAGACAAACCATGTTATGCTTTCATGATAGTTGGTGTTTCCTTGAGGATGTGCCACTTTGTGAATGGATGGATGATGGTTTGGCTCCATGGACTGTAAAAACAAATCTGGGAAAACAGAAGAGTAGAACAGACACTAGAAATATAAACCACAAAAGAATCAATAAAAATGCTGGAATGATCTGCTGAAAGGGTATTTAGGATCCTTTTTAGAGTGCCAGAAACACAGATTTTCCTGCTGATAAACAGACACTGATTGAAAAATAAACTAATTAAGAAATTTTACAAAAAATAGCATTAATTAATTGTAATTCCTTCATCCAACAGCAACATCATTCATTCATAGCATCAGCTCATTGTGATGCCAGGAGGACTATGATGGGACAATTCCACAGGATGTCAAGTGGTGACATTAACCTCTCAAATAAACAGGCCAAATCATATATCAGGTCAACTTACACGTTATTCAGACAGATTGAAATGTAAAATAAAACCAGTATTTGCTGATTAATGATATTCAGCCTTAATTAACTTTTAGCGTTTTAAGTTTAAAATTCTAGAGATTGAATACAACAGTGCAAGGCTAGGCAGGACATAGAATATGGTGTGCAGGAGTGATATTATACAAAATTTGGGAAAGTGTGTTATAAAAATGGAAGTTGAATAATATCTTATATTATTAGTGTTTTTATTCATACAAAATTAATTACTCTAAAGACAGTCATCACTGCCATTATGGTTATTATTAACATACTGAAAACATCATCATCACTGTACACAGGGGACTCTCTTTGGCCACTGGCTTGTAGTCTTTCTCACTCCCCCTTCTTTCTCTGCCTTTCCCTCTCCCTCCCTCTCTCCTGCTGTCACCTCTCACAGAGCCTGGCAGCATCAAGCCAGCTTGCATTTTAATTTGGCCCTGAAGTTACTTATTTCATTATCGATCATCCGTAATGCTGAATCAATGTTCATCTTGTTACGTGGGCCATACCCGTGTAATACAGTGATAGTGGGGCCCAGAGTTACTCATTCCCTTTACAAAGTGACTTTACCGTAAAATCAATGCCTTGTGTTAGTGATACAGGGGAAACTGCAGCAGATGGAGTGAGAGTGAGTGGGCAGAGGGGAAACAAAAAAAGCAACTCACCTTCAGTGCAGTTTTGTTAAAGGCACTCAGAAAGCATTGCAAATCTTTACAGTGTGAGCATTTTATTCTTTACCAGAGTGCTACTAATGCTATGAATGATATATAAACTAATCACATAGATTCAGCAGATATCATTTGGATGTGATGTTGCGGTTTATGGATCACTGCCCTGCCTATACTGTCACTGGGAAACTGGAAGCACTACCTTGATTGAATTTTACATGTTTTGCACAGGCCTGTATTATTTTCTGTAGATCACGCCCCCTTGACCCAGAACAAGAGTATGATGAATCAAATCCATGAATCTGGATTGAACTGCACTAAATTATTTTTGTTTGCTAAATAATAATGAAATAATGGCTGTTAAAAAGTAACTATTCTTCAAATACAACATGGGGATTCCTCAGAGCAGTATGCATGATTTTATGTCCATATGAAAGCACTGGGAGTAAAGCTATGCTAGGAAAGGAATCGGACTGTGCTATTATGACCAGTCCAGTCACTTTTAACTGACATTTAAACCATAAAAGATCCATTGTTTGTGAGGGGTTTTGTTCTTCAGTGTTTCATCACTTCTCCCTGAGTCTGAAAAACGAATCAGTACCCCAGTAATGTTTTGAAGGAATTGTTACTATCACAGGTAAAGAGTAAACTACATCTAATATCCCACAAAGACATTAATGCAATATTATTATAGGAAACTGAAGTACAGTGGTAACCCCACTATTGATTAAAATGGGCACACAAAGTCTATATGACATTATTACCTTTTATAAGGGTGATGAGACAGACCTTCATTAGTGGACATTATATAGACAGATATTGCAGAGTTATTATACAGCCAGTATGGAGAGATAGTATTTTGGAGCACATACAGTAAGTCTATAAGAGTTATTTATACAATTGTCAACACCCCATATAGGCTTGCTATGCACATAAATACAGAACATTTACAAGCTGCAGGTTGTTTGCTTAAAGCTCTGTTCAAGGCCTAAATCTAAAATGAATCTGCACACTCAATCCATGTGCTCAGCTTGAACGACTGACCATTTAAATTTAGTAGTACCCTACATCCTGAAGTTAACAAGTTAATGTAAACCATTTGCAAGGTAATGCATTAATTCACTCTTTGATCCGCTGTCATAACCCAGTTTAATAAGTTGCAGTCCATTGACTATTAATTTGTTTCCAAATGGTGTGAGCAGGAGGAACAGTTCCAAAATGCTTTACTTTGCCACTAATGCAAATCAAAGTTAGGCTATCTATTTAATATGCATGATTGGTTGGTGTAATGTAATTAAAATCATACTATTTAAATTATTAACAGTGAAAAAATTAAACTTTAAATGTATTTCCAAAGTACACTTGCTTCTGCTCCTAAGAACAATTAATTTTAGAAGCTAATTCATTTATTGGATTAAGCTTCACTGTTCTTTAAACACTGCAAGATTTCTTGGACCTTTATTTCACCGTAATGGGACATTGAAAGAGCATATTTGGAGAGTGAATGTGTTGCACAGTTAGTTTTTTAGGTTACTAACAGCTTTAAGTTTGAACTCACTAAGGAACATTTCTGATTAACAACAACAGCTGTGTATATTCCCAACAGCAAAGAATAATTGCTTTGTAATAAGCTAGGAATGGGATAATACCAATAGTCACTTATGAATTGCACTGAGACTTTTTCCTATATGCTGTCATTTTGTTTCATCATTCTGGAAGATGTCAAATATATTGTAACTTATATTTTGGCTTCATCTGACCAGTAGCTTTTCTTGATCATATTGAAAAAGCTGTAAATCACTCCACTGCACTATTATATATAGCATTTACAGCTGCAGTTTCTGCACAGGAAACTGAGGAAGATGCGAAATGCTTGTGAGTAAGAAACTCTGCAAGCTACTGCATTTTGGTGAAGATCTACTTCAACTGCTTAACAAAATGAGTGCTGATTTGTCAAGCAAGTCAAAAAAAATCTTAAATCTCTCTCTCTCTTTCTCTCTTTCTCCATGTGAGTCTCCCTCTCTCTGTCTCTTTTTCACACACACTTCAAACTACCACAAGCATCCAAGGGTCATTAATTGCGTTTTCTTTTTAAATCCTCAATCCTCTCCGTAATTAACGGGTGTTGATCAGCAAGGACTCCCTAAAAATTGATTCCATGTGTGATAAGAGATGTGTTAGGTTTTTTCTTCTGTCACCGGGGCGTTATGGAAAAGATCCAAATGTGTAATTTGAAGTGTCTCTGTTTGAAGCCTTTGATCTCGCCTGTTTTGCAGCGCCTCGGTTCATCATTTGCGACGTGTCGCTGGTGCTCTGTGTATTGCATAAGGAACTACTGTTGAGCGATAGGCCGTGTATGTTTGCTTATGAGAATGTGAAATTGTGTCATCTGCATAATTACCGTCAAAGAGCTCTCTACAAAACAGCCCTCAAGTCACTGTGTTGTGATTGCCCTCTTTTTACAGCACCTACAAATTAAATTGGCTCCAACGCGCTCCCAGCATTCTTCCACAGGAATTAAGAAAACTCATTAAAAGTAGATATAATAATAATAATAATAATAATAATAATAATAATAATAATAATAATAATAATAATAATAATAGGATTTTTGGCAACTAAATAAAATTTCAAGAATTATTGCTCTCTGTCTACAGTTTTACTGATGTTTGATGTGTTGAATTTTGGCCTCTTCCCGATGCCTGTGTGTGTGTGTGTGTGTGTGTGTGTGTGTGTGTGTGTGCATACGGAAGTCAAGCAGAGGTTAGTTTACTGTTTACTCTTTACTCTCTTTAGGAGAGAGGGGAGCGGCGTCTTAATGCTTTTATGGCTACGCCAGTTTCCCGGGTCGGTGTGAAAGTGTTAAGTTAGTGCGTGGTGCGTTTGATTGGAGGCAATAAATCAGACACCGTCTTGGAGTTTGGGGGGTGGGGTTGGGGGGGGGCTACATGGTCCCGGGGATGAGACACGTGTCCATCCGGACTCGGAGCGCTGCTTAGCGGACACCAGCGTGCAGACACCTCGCTGGACTCTCAGATTTATGCTCTCACTTCTAACGTTGGCCACAGTCTATCTCTCTCTGTCTCTCTCTCTCTCTCTCTCTCTCTCTCTCTCTCTCTCTCTTTCTCTGTCTCTCACTCTCTCTCTGTCTCTCTCTCTCCTACACACACACACACACACACACACACACTTTCTTCTCTATTCTCTTTCTGCAATATGATGTTTGGACGTGATTGTTTTACATTAAATTTCTAATTCAGCTTTACAGGTGTTATGCTGCTGCATGTCAAATACCATTCACTTATCTTTAACCACCCTTCACTTCACTGTCTGGACCCCCTCAATTTGCAGGTCGATTTTATGTGTATGCGTGTGTGTTTGTGTGTGCGTGCGTGTGTGCGCGCGCGTGTGTGTGCGTGTGTGTGTGAGCATGCTATTGACTGCTATGTAGTGATTACCATTCCGGTCGGATGGCACCAGCAAGCCGCTGTAATTAATAACCCCATAATCCGGGTTGGGGTGGATGTCGGCGAAGAACACACACAGATTCAGGACAGAGTTTTACAGAAACAAGGCGTATCCTTATGGGTAGCTCTATATATGAAATTATAGCTGCTATTATCCCTCCCAGACAATGATAACTATCTGCTTCAAAAGAAGATTAAAGGTTTATACAAGTTCAGAGTTCTTGGAAACCCGGAATCGCATTATCAAAACTAAACTGAGATTGATGAAATTTCATCTCGCTGTCAATAATACATTAGGACTTATACCATATTCAAATAAAGTACGTCAAATTATAATTCAGCCTCTCCAGTTGTTTTGCAAACGATTAACAAAACAGATGCTGGTATAAAACCGGGTTGAAATGTGATTATTGTTGTCCTGTACACACTTTTATGTATTGATTCATGGAATTTCAATTCGGACTCCCTTGTTTTGTTTTAATCCCTATTATTTACAAGAAACATCAGGTTACATCAACATTATCAAATTAATTTCTTAAGGTGCAGTCTGTCCGGATGATCGTTTTGTTTTTTTTAGTGGATTAAGAGTTTTTATTTAAAATCACTAAATTATTGACATAACATTCTCTTTGAGTATTACCCTATTATTATTATTATTATTATTATTATTATTATTATTATTATTATTATTATTGTTATTGTTGTTGTTGTTGTTGTTGTTGAAAATTATACTGTTGATTAATTGTTTTTTTCCTGCTCTTTCTTATTGAAATTTGAGTTGTTTCACAGAATAAACATCTTCCCAGCCCAATCCACTAAGATGTTTATTACTTATCATTGTTGGTGCTTTACACTCAGTCTTCATTAACAGTGTTATGTCCCTATCGTTAGTTCTCTCTTTGATGTCAAGTGGCTACATGCGACCCGTTTGATGTCTCAAATTAAAGAATGAAGCGACTCGATTTGCCTGCCACCAAGAGCCCTTAACACCTCAGAACCGGTGTTAAAAACACAGCTTTCACCTAGTGATGAAGCGATAAATTAAAAAAAGCTCGTGTAACCTATGGTCCGGGTTCTTTACAAGGCCTGACCATCAGTGCTTACAAATGCATTCATTATCAATTATTTGCAGTTTTTATTACTTGTGTTATGCCACACATTGTGTTGTGTTTTGTCAACATCCCGTTTAACATTGTTTTATATTGGCTAGATAAATGTCAATTCAAAAAAGTAAGTGTAATCTCTTTACCATTAAAAAAAGGTAGTTAAACTAAACTTCTTTGTCTTAAACTTCACTTTATTTCCCGATTTAACTTTTTAAAACCGATATCTCTTGTAGGTAAGTGTCCAGGTTTGCTTCGACAAAGACAAGAGTCTTCTCCATTTGTGTATTAAAAGGAAACTACAGACAAAAAAAGTTAATCAGTCACTGACACCAAAATGCTTACTGTTGTGCAAATGGCCAAAAATGTGAATTAACACAAAAAAATGCAGTAGGACAGACACGAACAAATAACAAATGAAATAGATTGGCGAGCCATAAAATGAGATTTGAAACCCCATTCAAATAAGAGCTCGCGACGTCAGTGCACTTATCCGAGTGAGGGGGGGGGGGGCGGAGGGAGGGAAGGAGGGAGAGAGAAAGAGAGAGAGAGGGAGGCTGTTTGGTGTGCGGTGCATATGAGAGGGGTGAGATTTGAGAAATAGGAGGGGCTTCTAAACGACTAGAAATGTCAATCTGAGCAAGGGAGTCCCAATAATCTAAAGCAATCTGTAAGGACCTGACCTTAGTCCATCCAGATCAATAGGGAAGTGAGGGTGGAAAGAAGAAGAAGAAGAGGAAGAAATAAGGGGCGCAACCGGATCGTTTACAGTGGCTGTTCCCGAGGAAATATAGACTTCCCTTGCTTGCACCTTTTGTTGCTCACATGCTCACACTGTAAAAGTGGATATCGAGGCAATTCCCTTGCTTTGTGTGATTGCAGCAGACTTTTTTCCCTTTTCCTACCGCCATGTCTTTCCCTCAGCTGGGATATCAGTACATCCGACCGATATACCCGCCGGAGCGCCAGGGGATCGCCAGCAATGCTCGGTCCGGGACAGAGCTCAGTCCGTCCGGCGCACTCTCCAACGTCCTCTCCACTATGTATGGATCTCCTTTCGCCGCAGCAGCGCAGGGCTATGGAGCGTTTCTTCCCTACTCAAACGATATATCAATTTTCAATCAACTGGTAAGTCGCTCTGCTCTCTCTTAACTCACCCAAAACTTTTACGTTAGCTACAGTTAAAAATAAAATAAATAAACAACGTGGGCCTTTAGGAGAAGTTGATCGGCACTTCTTTTTAGTCTAAACTTTTAGGGCGCCTTGGTGAACTTCGGCGTTGAATCTTTTGTGAAATGTAGTTAAAGTGGTTAGAAAGTAACACATTTACAAGCTGCGGGTTATTGTTAATGTTGTTAGGCTTGTTGTTAGCACATCAGTTCCTGAAACAGAGAGCAAAAGAGTTAATAAAATGATGCAATGTGCTGTGGGAGGTTTACAGGTTTACATTACATGAATGTATAGGTGGGGAATAAGTGGAAGAAAGAAAAGTGTTCTCGCAACTGTTTCGGTTTTAATAAATTAAAAATAGTTTCATTAATTTTCATTCAGTTGGGAAGTTTGTGGTACGCAAATAGCCTTATTTAGAAAAATACATTACAAAAAATACAACTGTTTTGTTTGTTTACACTTTAATAATAGCCCCATTGTTAGTTTATTACTGTAGATCCACATATCATATTGGGAATAATATATTTATTATAATAAAAAAATACAGACAAAAAATGTGTCTTTGCATTAATATTTGAAGTCTTATAAATCCATCTGACTCTCTGATTCCGTGTCTTTGCAGGGTGCTCAGTATGAATTGAAAGACAGTCCTGGTGTCCAGCACCCAGGGTTTGCCCACCATCACCCCGCTTTTTATCCATATGGCCAATATCAGTTCGGTGACCCGTCCAGACCCAAAAACGCCACCAGGGAGAGCACCAGCACCCTGAAGGCCTGGCTCAGTGAGCACCGCAAGAACCCCTACCCAACCAAGGGCGAGAAGATCATGCTGGCCATCATCACGAAAATGACCCTCACCCAGGTGTCCACCTGGTTCGCCAACGCCAGGAGGAGGCTAAAGAAGGAGAACAAGATGACCTGGGCCCCCCGGAACCGCACCGACGAAGAGGGAAATGTTTACGGCAGCGATCATGAGGGGGAGGAGGGGGACAAGAGGGAGGACGAGGAGGAGATCGACTTGGAGAACATCGACACGGAAAATATTGAGAACAAGGACGACTTGGACGACCAGGACGACCTGCATTCAGACATTAAACTAGACGGGAGGAGTGACTCTGAGATTTCTGACGGCTATGAGGATTTACAAGGGCCCGACCAGAGGTTTCTAAAAGCTGTAGGGAAAGAGGGCAAAGACGTGGAGAGGGGAGGAGAGCACTTCCACAGCCACCACCACCACCACCACCATCATCACTCTTCTTTGGACACCAAAGCGTCCCAACCAAACGGAGAGCAGCTCAAACTAAACCCGGTGTCCGTTAACTCACCGCCCTCAGAAAACAACCCTGCCCCAGCCCAAAAGCCAAAGATCTGGTCTTTGGCAGAGACTGCCACGGCCCCTGACAATCCGCGCAAATCGCCGCAAACAAACGGCAGCAACTCCGCAGGGCCGGCCGCGCAGACCATAATCGCCCCTCACAGACTCATCTCTTCTTGTCCCGTTGGGAAAATCCAGAACTGGACGAACCGAGCCTTCTCGGCGCATCAGCTGGCTTTACTGAACTCAAATCATTATCTGGGACTGGCAAACCAGGCAACAGCCACCGGCCTGGCCCTCTACAGCAGCAGGCAAACGGAGGACAAGAGTCATAGTTCAGAGACTCCAGTCACAGGTACATGTCCCCGACACTGAGACGCGCATGTATAAATAACAACAAAAACAAAGACACTAGTCCATTGCCCGTCATTCATTTCTATTATTTTAGTCCTCCTTTTGCCTTCTTTGCCTGTTCATGGATTATTTTTTCTGTCTAGGCCAAACAGATGAACAGTGTTACAATGTTATAGCTTACTGAAGACAGTGTGTGTGATGTGTGTGTGCGTGTGTAACTGCTTTGAAAAATGCCAGAGAGGATTATGAACACCACACCGAAAAGCATTTTTTAAAGTCAAATGTTGAATTGGGTGAAAAATGTTTTTAATTGTTGTGCCCCTTTCTTCCTTTATTTGATATTGTTATATCGGTATGATATTAAGGCCCATGTGCTTGTGTTCAGTGGTTTACATAAATCCCTCCACCCATCAAACCAAACTAGTTTTCAACACTAAATTCACAGGATGTGCTCTGATAATAGGCAGTTCAATTAATGCATTTTTTTTCATTGCCACAATTTCAGAGAGCTAGTGCCTTGGATGCAGAGAAAAAGTTGTTAAAAACAGCTTTCCACCCAGTTCAGAGATAGCGAGGCTGTCAGTTAATGACATTTGGGGATTTTCTTTTTGATGCCATATCACATTTTCCTTTTTAAACGCCATATTTACCCAAATTAGCTTTTATTCTAAGATTTGTTTTATCCCTGTGTGTGCGCTTGTGTTATTTCGTCAAGGCCTATGTTACACTTATTTGTTTGGTCATGCAAATGAGCTCAATGCAAATTCACTACAGGCTCGTTTTTAAAAGGCAATTGTCACTTTTATATCACTTTGTGTTTTTAGCTCTTCATGAGGCTATTATTAGTGTTTTTGTTTTAGATCACTACAATTTTCTTTCCTTTTACCCCTGTGTATTTCAGGCCTCAGAACCTACTACAAGCAGCGGTGGTTCTATAGGCTCTCTCCTTTCCATAACCTCTCACCCATGCTCTTTTTTCTTTTTCTTTTAATTTGAATATGGAATGTAAAATAAGAATAATACATCTCTGTATACTTACATTGTAAGCATGTCCTGTGTAAAACTGCTAATGTAATAATGTATGAACCTGTAGTCTGTGAGTTTTTTTTTCCTTTTTGTAAGTTCTGTGAGGATTTGATGTTCAAATGTTTTGTATATAAAGTTAAGAATATGTACATACTTGTGAACCAAATTGTACAAGAAAGTCTATATTTTGGCTAATAAATGAACTGCTGCAACTTTAAGAAATGGTTGGTTTTTGGCCGAGCTATTTTGACAGCTGCTTTTGATGGTTGCTGTCATTGTGCATTGCAGCTTGAATTGCATTGCTTTGGTTTTTGTATGTGTGTTAGTGGACGGCCTGAGGCACAGACTTCATCCTCCGTGGCAGTGATAAGTAAATATTCGAGAGGGATTTATCACACTTTTGTAGTGGAGGTTCTTAAGGCTAATTAGCCAGTGTTGCGGCATACATTTGGATATTAATGTTGTGGGATTATCCTTATAGAGGCGTAGCGGTCGCATTAAAATGAATAATTCTTTCATTAATTTTCCTCCGAAATTGTATCGTCCATAAAAATACTTTAGGTAATAAACGGCTGCTAGATGATCGTTGGTACTCAGTAAGAGTGGTTGAGCTGATCTTAAAGATGGATTTTAGCTGTGCAGTGCAACTCCCAGATCTCATCATGCTCAATTTGTAATGCTTTTGCTCTTCACATATATCATTTTCTTCAACTAACCCTGCTCTTTGATATAATTGTAATATATCGTAGCTGTACAACTAATAATAACATCATTTATTTTGTTTGCCCGTGATGTGATCATTTGCATGCGTGAGCCCTCATCAGAGGAAGTTTAAGTAAACTTAGTGTTGGAGCTCCCTCTACAGTCACTTGCAGTCGGCCGTGTTCTGGTGCACAGACACACATTCTGCTCAGGTAGTCTCACTTTTTGGGGGGCACATTTCTAATTTATCCATCGGTGATATAAAATTCGATAGTAATATTTTGCCCTTATAAATCTGTCACAATAGCATACCTTTTTAATGTGTTTTCAAGCCTTAACGTTGTGATATTATGTGGATGAAGGCAGGACATTTGTCAAAATGAATCAGCAGACTTGTTTTAATGCTTCAGAAAGCAAGATAGGCTTACATATTTTTAAAGGTATGTTAAGTCTTATTTCTGGTCCAAAGAAAATATTACAAATATTTAATAAAAAAGCAACCAGGCATTTTCAGTTGAGGTCACAACAAACCTCTGGGCATAAATATTATGCCAATATTTACCCAAAGGCATAATAAAACAAAACTGGTAACATTTAATAAGAAGATAAAATTTATTTTTACTTTCTAATAACTTAAGTATTAAGTTATTAAGAATATATTCTATGGCTGCCATGCTTAACTTGAGCTTTAGAGGACTTCTCAATTATCCTTGATGGCGCATTTAGTCGTTTCACTTCCTGTTTTGAAATCAGGTAGATTAAATACAATATTTTAAAATATGAAGGGAAAAGGGAATTGTTCAAATTTAGCCGAGATGATAGAAACATACCTTCAGCCTTTGAAAGACTCATACAAGACATGACAGTCTTAGTCATGCAAACTCTTATTTTTATTCATCTTACTGAACACCGTAAGAAACATATTATTTCTTAAAACTTTCTTAAATTTTTTTTTTTTTAAATGTAGGTATTTTGGGAGACAAACTTAGATTTTCTAACTCTCCTTCTCTCAACGAAAAGCACCCCTTTTGTTGTAGCCTAACGTTTTCATCATTAGGCTATTTATTAATTCATAAATCTTTTCATAGTTGAAATTTGGAAGGACTGGGATTTATGATGGCATTTATATTTTAAAAACGCACAGTCTGTCCCACATTCTCCGACTAGACTAATGTGGTCAACGAGGACAATGTCTTTTAATGTCTGCCACTCAGGGCAGCAAAGGAAGATGAAAAGCGCTGATTCGCTCGAGCCGTATCCTCTCCAGGTTTAGGATATGCTTTAAACAAACCCCATCTCAGCCGGGGGAGAAACTCCGGAGCCTTTTGGAGCTCCTCTCACCATGTTGCCTTCCTGTCTAATCAATTATCTTCCTTGAGAGCCTCATCTTACTGCGCGATGCATATTCATAAGTGGCGTCAGCCAGCTGATTGATGTAATGTTTTTTATTTGTTTTTTTTGGAGATTTTTGCTCACTTCCCTTTTTGAAGGAAGTAGCCTTGAATGGCCAACATTACAGTGACATTGGTGATTTATAATTTTTCAATACAATGGAAAATGTGGGGGTCACATGGGATGTAAGAAGGTAAGAAACAGTCAAAGCTGAAAAAATGGCTTTCAATCAATTATGTAATTGTACATTTAAAAAGCATTACCTTTATACCACTTACCATGAGTGTATCATAAACAGATGTTATAAAGATTTATGTATAAGGGGTATAAGGGCAGCTAGTTGCATGTGAGTAACTGAACCTTATCATAAATAACAATGCTTATTTCCTCACTGTTAACAGGATGTTTGCTCCCAAGGGGCCCAGAGCAAGCCACCTCTTGATTGTGAGGGTTCAATTGAAATGCAACTGAAGGGCCAGTGATCTTGTCTAGAGCTCAGGGCCTCTCCTCTGATCAGTGCATGAAATTGGGGATTAAAAAGCCTCAGCAGAAACAAAGTAATCATGCCTGCTTATGTCGCCATACGTGTCCAACCTGCTCCTGGTTACAAAGAGCAAATGGAATGCATTAGCTAACATTTTGCTCTGAGCTACACAGGGACCATTTCCAGTGGGGCTGGTGTGTCACTCGCCTCCTCGCACATTAAGTGGATGTTCTCCTGGCTAATGAGCAATAATCAACATTGACTCCTCTTCTTATTTCTGAGGTCCATGCTGTGTTAAATGCTCAGACTCTGGGGCACACTGTAGCACTGTGGTACTCAACTTCCTAAAAAGAACAGGGTAATCTATTCAACACAAGACGGTGAGAAAAGTTAAGATAAGACTCAAGAAATATTAAGAGCAAACTTGCTACATGCTTCAAAACAGCTGCAAAATAATCAAAGTGTGACACCATTGATTTGTCAGATTCAGATATCCAAATTCAAAGCAGTAATTATTTACATATAAATGGATAGTAGATAGCAGTATTGACAGCACGGGAGATGTTTTGCATAGTTCAAATAAATTGTAATAAATAATAAATTGTAATAAATTTCCCATCCAGTCACATTGCTTATGTTGTCCTGAGCCGACTGATGACCGGGGGGTGGGGGTGGGGGGTCTTCAGTCGGCTCTTTGCCCGCAATACTCTAAGAAACATGAATACATACAGCTACATGGGTGAAAAAAGTAATGGCTGTTAAACAGCCATTGAGAATGGGAAAAATCTGAGAAAGATGAAATCATTAAAAGGAAATTGAATCTGTCTTTCGAAGGTCTCATTGATCTGGGAGAAGGTGGACAGCAGTACCAGGCAGCTGAAAGGATATGGCCAATGGAGCCATCAGAGGTTCATGGGAGAAACCATGGAGTAAATAAACACAAGAGCAGCCCATTGGAGAGGGCCAGAGATTCCCTGTGAAAGAGGAGGCCGCTGCAAATAAAGGGGGTCAGTCTTGTGTTTTCACCTTATCCACCTCTTCTGTCATTGAACCCCCAGCACCACTGCCACCACCTCCTCCTCCTACCCCCAGGCTGGACCATTCTGACACACCCCCTCCTGCCACCGAAACAGACAAATGTCATCTCCTTTGTGGACCTAGTCAGGCTTAGAAGCGGCCCACTGTCTTTGTGCGGTGGACTAATCCTTTTTATGAGCCACTGTCGACTGCACCCCCACCCAGCGCTTGCCCGGGCCAAGAGAGTGGTTGCCCTTTTGCAAGCACTCGGCCTGTGTGTTGTGCTGACCGCAGGAGGAGTGGGGATCTGCTCGCGGGAACACATGTCCCACACACCGCATACCTTCATACACAGGCTTACAGGCTGCGGCACTCCACGGCAACTTGTTACAGTGGTAACTGTACGGCTAAAAGAAGAAGAGGTGGGAAGCTCAATTTTCCCCCCTGCCAAAGATATGTGACTTCTGTGTCTCCTACATGTTTTATGGCACATTCATTATTGAGAATGTAAGTGAAAGTGCAGCAGCAACTTGTTAAAGAATAGCCAGGGAGCAGGGAGTGTGGGGTTGTTGTGTTTCCCTGGGCTGAGCAAAGGACAAAAGGCCCAGAAGGAGTGAGATTCTCTGGGGCCGTAGCAGCAGAGAGGGAGGGCACTGATTTCATGCCTTTTGTTGATGGAGGTAGAGAGAGAATTCTTTCACTGAATCCGAAAGGCAACAAGTGGGGAAGGGGGCGACAGGCCGACAGGCCAGAGGGAGAGGCGTTGGGGCTTTTGCCGTTCACCCAGCTGAAAGATTGTGCTTTTCTCAGCCCCCTTCAGATCCTTCAGACAGGCCCGAGTTACAGGGCAATTATGGAAATGCAGCTTTGAAGCCAAGCATAGCCTTCTTTCAGTTCTTCCTCAGGACAAAGCAAAGGCAATAAGGGCTTTTCATGCACCCTCCCCTATAAAACACGTTTCAGCCCCAAAATGTGTATGTTCCTAACTCACACAATATTGTAGTGTTGACATTTGTGGATATACTTTCAAATGAGTGTAAAAGAAAATTATAGGACTTTGTTTGGTTTTTTAGAGAAATAATATATGGACATTTTTAACACGTTTCAGGGGGGGGATTCATTCGCCCATCTCTTTACCATATCACTCTGCCCATAAAGCATTTACCAAGGAGATGAGCACAGTGGTGGGTTTTTAAAAAATGCCTGGCCTCATAGCTGCAACAGCTGCACGCTTTTACCAGCCTGATGTTCCCTCTCCACTCACACGTCACTGACAGAGGCCCAGCAAACCATCAGCCCTGTGCTTTCTCAGCTTTGTACATTAGTCAGCGGTGTAGCACAGAATTTCGCCACCTTGTGTGAACTAATAAGACACATTTTCTCCAGCTTTTGAGAGGATCGCAAGAGAGTGATGTCTCTACATCACCCGACACAGCAGAGGCCTTGTACAACAGTGCCTTTACACTCTGAGCATATCTGACAAATGCCAATACTTTGGCTTTCACTCATCACTGTTAATGAGAGGACATATTTTGGACGTTTACAATATTTGTACAGACTTTATATATTAAGAAGGCCCTTTTATTCACAGTACCAGGAGGAGGAAAAGGGTGGGGTACGGTGGGGGTGTATTCATGACTCTTCAGTATTGGCTGACTGGTGAAGAGAACTTAATAAATTCTTCCTCCTTGGAACACTGTCAAACAAGTCCTTTCTTACATCTCCCATGAATACATTACCAGCGAGCTTGATTGATTAGAGACCCTCGCAAGAGGGTGAACCGATGAACCGACTCCCCCGGTGTGATTAATAGACTTTATTAAGAGAGTCCTCTCCTTTTTAATAATGGTAATGTAAAGGAAGGCGGTGTGGGGTTGGGGGAAGTCTAACGATGATCACTGGTGCTGTCCCTCTATTTGATCCACATCCCCTTTAGTTTGAGTTCATTTTCACAACTTCCAACTGGCCATATCCATCACCTCCCTATCAGTGCCACACACCACAGAAATTAGGTTCCTTTTATATACTGTTTGCACTTTTGTGCCTGCATGCAGCCAGTATGAAACTCTTTTAAAAGTCTCTACTGGGTAACATGAGAAAGCAGGATTGATTTAAAGAGCTGCTCGCAGTTTAGAGCTAAATGAAACTGAGTTAATATCCATGAAATGGCCTTAGATCAGGAATTAAGTGATGACTGTATAAATAACTCTGCACCTGATGCCTGCATTGCAATTGAGCCGTGTATGTGACTGACAGTATGCATCTATTCTTCGAAAAGCATGTGTATTTTTTATGTTCAAAGGGAATGAAAAAAACAGCTCCTTTTATTCAGTTTTACTTCTCCTTATCTTACATAATCATTCTAAAGTCTAGGATTGCTATGACCCTTGCCCCACTTACGCTTGGTTGCTTGGAAAGTTATTGATTTAAGAATTGAGCGTTACTCTGTTTTGTACAAATTTTAAGTTGCTGTAGATAAGACATTTAACCATACATGAATGTTAAATATACAAAAATATCCAATACATACGCATATGTGTGCATGTGTGTTTGGGTACATACATCAAAGCTTTCATGTAGTAGGTATGTGTATTCAAACAGCTTGCTGGCTAATCATTGTTCTTGAGAGCTTGTGTGGTGTTAGGTAGGAGGTAAACCATGTACAGGAAATTGTTTAGCCACCCAGAGCTGAGCCTGCTTATCAGCCCAAGACAGGAACAACAGAGACTTTACTAGCAATGGACACTGCAGCTCCAACTTATCATCATGCAGTATTTTGCAATGCACTACCACAAGTGATTTATTCAAACACGGATATCACAGATAGGACTATTCACGTCCCAGTGCATTACTGCATGACCCAGACAGGTTCTGTTTGCTTTGCTGCTACAAACCAGACTCGCACACACAACCATATATGACATCACCAGACAAGCCAAGCACTGCTCACTGCTGCTGTAAACCTGAGAGGGAGGTCGATAACAGCAGGTGAGAGGGCTTCGCTGTGTAATGATGATGCCTACCAGTGTCTAAGTTGTAAACCCTGCTATTGATTCTCTTCAGTTCAGCCAATAGTCTCCACAATCGTCCATGCCTGAAAGTCTGCAGTAATGTGTCTGCATAGAATCCAATATCCGCCACTATTAATGAATACTGACAAGCAGCTCAACCTTTGTATTTTTATTTTGATTTAACCAAGTTAGTCCCACTGAGAGCACAGATCCTGTTTCCAAGGAAGACACGGCCAAGACCGCAGCAGCACTTCTGGCTACAGTGATTTACAGTAAATTTAATGAAAATAAACACATTTTATAATAAGAAAAAAAGAAAGTGGAGGACCATGATTGTGGAACGGAGAAACAGAGGAGAGAGTAAGGAAGACACAGGGCTAACAGCAAATATATGTCTATCCAAAATGTTTACCAGGGATATAAATTGTACATTTGCCATTCTATCATGCGGGATGAGGCTGGGCATGCTTCCCCGTACTCCATGGGGAGTTTGAAAGTATATATGCTAAAGCCAGAGGAAAAGAGGAGTCAGAGAATGTACTCTATTCTTCTGAACTTTTCTTTGTGCTTAGATAAACTTGTTGTCAGGCACATTGTTAGCCACTCCAGCGTGACATCTCACAGCCAGATAATGGCATTGCCATGCAAATGAGAGATGGTGAGAGCTATACCACCAGTGTGTGTGTAGGTGTGTGTGTGCATGTGTGTGCATTCATGCATGCATCTGTTTTGTTAGTGTTTATTAGAGAATGAAAGGATGGTCGACATAGTGATTCAGCAGTGGCATGAGGATAGATTGGTGCCTTGTCTATAATAAGGAAATTCAATGCATGCTGAAGGAGCCAAATTCTGTTCTCAGTCAACTCCCTCTCATCTACTCCTGGGAAATCTCCCCCGTCTACTCAAGACGTGTTGCCTTAAGACTTCACAGAGAAAAATTTAGATGACAGTTAGTCACAAACAGGGGCACCCAAATTGCCAAGTAGAATAAATGTACAATACTATGTCCTCATGTGACTGCAAGAATATAGATTAAAGAGTAAAACAAGACGTTTCACCTTTATAAAACAACATGACATTATGTAGTGTAAAAGGACAGTAAAAACATGCTGTGGACACCAAACAGCATGTTGGTAATTGAAAATACACCGCGTAATCATCATCTCTTTTTGTTTGTTTACTGGGGTAGGAGAAGCAACTTACTGACGTGCGATCACGGAGGAATAATTCTTGGCATCTTGAGTTAATAATTACTAATTACAAGACCTCCTCCAGCAATCGTTCCAGCATCCGGAAAAGACTTAATCTAGACAATATAAATTAAAGCGGTCTACCCGTCTCTTGTCAAAGACAGGACGGGAAGTAGGAAGTGGGTTCTTGTGAGACACAGGGCAGAAAAGTGACTGAACAAGCCAAGCATTCAGTATGACTGCTCCCTGCCATCTCCAGCTGTGTTGCCTCTCTTGGTTTTGTCCCTTCGTGGCGACTGGGCACAATGAAGTGGCGCTCTCACAAACAGAGAGGGGTGGGCACAGTGTCAGAAGGGCCAGTACAGCCCGCCCCCTTCTGTTGTCATGCTAAGACAGCACCACTCACTGGAACTGTACCCCTATTCACACATCAACCTCAAATTCACGCTCACCCAGGGACAAACATGGCAGCCGCCCATGCCCATGCTTCCTCTCAAAGACAAAACCCATGCAATTCTTGAAGAAACCAACTTTTCTCCCTCGGACCTGTGAATACGCTCAGTTAGCTGATGATTTTAAGGCCAAGGAGTGTGGCCCTGGAGCTCCCATGGGCTGCATCACTGAAAAGTACAGCCTTAATCTGTGAAAGACCATGAGAACAGGCATGTCTAATGTCATTTTACAGGTAGATAGAGCAGGAGATTGGGGAGTAATTGGAAGTAATAACAGATAGCTCTCTTTCAATCCCACAGGACTTCTGTCCTCCTACACCCGCAAATTCCCAGAAGACTCCTCAGTATATTTGCTGTAGCGCAAAAGAAATATACAGCGGATGAACTGTGACCTTTGCTCCTCTTCCCTGAAGGTCACCTGTCCACTTTACATACACAGATGAGGTCCTCTTTTCCGGAAATCATAAGACAAACAGCAGAGAAGAGGTAAGGTCAGCAAGTTAAACCAACAGCTAGAATGACAGTTAATTGGCCGGAGGGTAGTGTATATGTCATCCATTTCCCCTGAGCTGACTTGGGAAGACTCCCCCCGGCTGCCTCCACTCGCTCTCCAGAGACCTCCACTCCGCACAAGAACGCTCACTTATCAGCTGTCTCCCACAGGTTCAACCAGTGGACATTGGAGCAGGGGGAAACAAAATGATTATATTGCCTCCGATTTGATTATTACTTCATCATTATTGTTTATATTGTGGTAATACACAATAAAGACTGTGACAAGTGAGGAGATGAAATGTCATAGTGAATTACAGGCATATGCAGAAGCTGGCCGCAAATCAGCTGGCAGAGCTAAAAGGTCTTTCTTGCTAATTGCTCATATCCTACCAGCAGTGAGAGGCGTCCAGCCGCTGTGCAATAGGCTGGCTGACTGAGAGCAGACAGATAAGACTATGTGTATGGATGATTCGACCCATGCTTTAATGACTTGTTTAGTCCTGTGTGTCAGAAGCAGTGACACATAGAGGATGGCATGGAAGCTTTTGGGGCTTCTGTACATCTGTGTGTGTTTGTGTGTGTGTTTGCAAAGGGGCAGAGAAGAGAAAATAACTCTCTGCACAGCACTTAGAATAAGTGTGTGTGTGTGTGTGTGTGTGTGTGTGTGTGTGTGTGTGTGTGTGTGTGTGTGTGTGTGTGTGTGTGTGTGTGTGTGTGCGTGTGTGTGTGCGTGTGTGCATGCATGTGGATGTGAGTGGGTGTGTGCAGGGGGAGAGCACATGCATGTAAAGGGAGGAGTGATGGTTTTAGCAGAATCTGTCTGCCTGATTTCGCAGGGCCAGGGTTTGAGGTGTGAAAGGCAAGAGAGAGTGTGTGCGTGTGGGAGATAATAGGCCTTTCTCCACGCCACTCAGCGTTCCGCTGGCACACAGCTGGCACACAGCTGGCCATCCAACTAAACTGTCTCAGCCCCTTTTTCCCCTTCTGCAATGCCCCCCTAACCCCCCACCGCCCCCACCCACAGAATGCCAGACATGCAGGGTAAGGGAATACGGGGGGAGGAGGGTTATGACAAAAAGAAAAAAAAAACATTAGCGTTAATGGGGAGGAGGAAGGAGGAAGTTATGATGGGGCCCACCGCTCCCAAGATCCATCTGGGGCCTGGCAGGAGGGGATCCGTCATTGACAGACAGGTGTTCCTCAGCAGCCACACTAATCCCTGTCCAGCCTCTCTGCTCAGAGGCCTGCAGGGACCAACTCCATGCTTCCATTGCTCCCCATGATATAAAACATGTCCCTACTCACAGTCACTTTAACTGTCAAGAACAATGTATCGATGGGCTGCTACACAGGGAGAACAGGCATATCTTCACATCTTACACGCCCTGATTTTCCTGTAATGGCCAACTGAACACAATTTACTGCTGAGTACAGTGAGCTGAGAGGAAATTTGGGGAGTCGGGATGGGGCATACTTGAGTCTAAATCTAAATGAAAGAGTGTTTATTTAATTGGTCTTACACATACAGGTTGTTAAAAGACTACATTAAAACAATGTAAACAAAGAAGGCACACACAAGAATTTAACCTGTGACGTAAGATAAATTATAACTTAATATTTTAAATGATATCATCAGAGATGACAGTTAATAGATTCTCAACCAGATCATTGTGGGTGATTACATTTTGAAATGAGGCAACTATTACGTATCTGCCATTGTCAAAGACACGATTCATGACAGATTCAATAACTGCAATAATGTTCTGCAACTCTACTGACAACTGCTTACACCACAGATTCATACCACAGATTCATGACATTATAAGTCACAAAGGCTTTTACATAGTATTTTTGTCAACACCTGGTGATGGGTGGAGCTTTCCTGGAAAACATCCTCTGGTAGAAAGGAAGTGATATGTTTCAGGTTTCCAGCATTACTGTAGCAACAACATGTTTGCTGTTGCTTACCAGTAGCCATGGGTCTCTCATCACTAAACTCATTTATGGTGTAAGCAATAATCATAAAACATGGCGACTTGTCCACCTAGTGTCTACAGCAATTGCAATATGCAAGGTAAAATGCAGAGCAGTAGGTTTCAGAAAACACTCAATAATCAAAATCTTTTACTGTGTATTGTTTATTACACAATGCAAAGAGAAGAAATAAGTCATGATTAATGCCAGGGTGCATATAATCATATAATTGAATGTGTGTGTTTACTTGTTGGCTGTAATGAACAGCGCCGAAATGTTCTCTTATACACTGAGTCATGCCTATCAGTATCTTCTTTAATTACAGGTTAACAGACAGCTGGGGAATCTTGTTTTGCATGGGTGTACTTCCACCTGTGCCAGCAATGATATGCAAAAGATAGGGAACTTTAAATGACCCTGCATTTGCATACAAACAGGCCTCCTTTCTGTTTTTGTCATCAAGCAAAGTAGATGAACCACATGATCGTGAGGTTGTGGATTGGGAGCAATGTAGATAAGGAGAATGCTCTGTTGAGGACAGCAAAGCACATCCAGATGACTGGGACACAACACTGTTTCACAATATAACCAACCTTGACAGACACAAGCAGTGCAGTTTACATAGGGTTGTAATCTAAAATGAGATGACTCCATACAAAGCTACAAATTAAATAAAGCCAAAATCTGGTTTCCATTATCATGTCTCCCACTGCCTACATTTTTGTAACATTTAAATGGCAAAATAAATATGAACGTTGCAGTATCAAACAAAGCTCTAACCAGTATTTGTTTTGTGGGAATGCTCTGAGAAATGAAAAGCTAGCACGGTAAACACAGCCTTTTCTGCCTAAAATTTGTGAGTGCCACCAAATGTTTCTGGGTGTAGTAATTGCTGGCAGATTTGTAGATGTGTGTTTTAATTAGCCTCGACAGGCTGCTGATGGCATTACACAAGTTGTTCCAGTCAAACAGGCCCCAGAGATGGAAAACCAACAGAGATCAACAATGTGGACACGGTACGGTGAATCGGAATAAGCCCCAAGTGAATGCTAAAAGCCAACACCTATAGATGAATGAAAACACACCCAAACACCTGCCCAAATGTGTTAATAAAGTAATTATTAAAGGTTCTGTTTAACACTACATACATCTCTTAATAATACAAGTTGATCAAAAAAGTAACAGTTTCCAAATCATAAAAGATAACTTTTTTTTTACATTTTACCTCTCTTCATCAGACGTCAACTCTCTTCTTCCCTGAAATGAGAAAACATCATCTCCACATGTCTTGATAGATGATAGATCATAATAGACCTCTGTTATCTGAACACAAGTCTCAAGAGCTGCTTGCCCTGCAAACACACATACACGTTTAACATTAGAGTTATCACTCCCTATAATCCGTAAGCATTTTTAGGCCTTGTATCCTCCCACTGACTCCCCTTGCACCTCATCTACCCCGCGCTAACACAAACCTCCTCTTATGTGGCTTCCCTTCTCCCCCAGCTCAGGATCCACATCACTGAGACTGCAGCCGCCATGGAGGGCCTTTTTCCACTCCTCCAGCCACGTTCGGCCAAGATTTATTCGGCTCTTCAACCAAAATGTAATTTTCACCATGTTAATGCTTGAGAGTGAGGGGAGCGGGGAAGGGTTTTTTGGTGCTGAGAGAGTCATGTCTACTCAGCTGGGATAGTGGGACAGCTCGCTCCAACACCAATACCCCAAACCCACAGAGACAGCTAAGTGATTTATTGGCCTCTTTTTATTGAGAGGGCGAGACAGAGAATGAGAGAGAAACATAAGTAAGAATAACAGTGTAATTGAGCCCATCTGCAATGTTGCACAGCAAAGGTAACACAGGTGGAGGTATTTAAATAGGTCTATGTTTTATGGCAAATTAAAGGAAAGAACTTTTGTTGTCTAAAAGGATATCCTACAGCATGTATTTTAATTTCTTCCATAGAGTTATTTGCTTGGTTGTTATGGCTTCATTAAACCACTTTTATGTTTTATAGATTATGAGAAAGTGTCAGTTCATGATGGATTCCTCTGTGACTTTGTGTTACTGCTATACTGGACTTACTGTATTTCCTGGAAAAGTATGATACTTTTGTCTTATCGTGATATTATTATTAAAATGATTCTGGGAAAGATTTGGACTTTTAAATTAATCCAAGTTTCAAAATGTTACCCAGAGACAAACTTTGTAGCCTAATCTTGGCACATTCCCACACCAGATAATGGTTTCCATGAACAGGGCCACGGTGTAAGAGACAGATACTCTGAACTCGACTGTAGAAAAGAACAGTCTTCACCATTGTAGGGTGAGTAAATGTACCTTATAAAACCCAGGAAATTACATGTAATAGAAGTGATGTACCATTCTGTGGTTGCACTCAGGAGACACACAGACTTCAAGGAGACAGCGCACAGAGATCACAGCCAGTGAATCATAACAATTCAAAGAAAGGCCGGATAGACAGATGCAGAAAAAAGCAAGAGATGGAAAGAGACGAAAAGGGACAGGCAGAGTGGATGACAATTGGCAAATTAGATAGAGAAACATGAGAAAGGGGTAGAGACAGAAGCAAAAGGAAGGCGAGAGGGATGAGATAAAAATCACACACTGAATCCCATTCCCTTTGCCAAGACAGATGTCTATAGTGAATAAATAATGAAGGATAACAGTTTCACAACATCATGTTATTGCCAGTTCTAAACCAGGGCTCTGACTGCTCCTGCCTGTTCTCTGGCTATGACTCAGGCTGCCCTCTGCCCCGGGGGAACCTTCCAGACCCGTCACTTCACGTCTCCACGAAAATCAAGCCCAAAGGATAGGCCTGGCAAACACATGGGGATGTGTGACTCTTGGTGGCTGAGTTACGTTTGTCACACTACTCTGAGAAGTTGTGTCCCTCCCTCATGATTGACCAGGCTAAATATACACACCTCAGTAAGCACTTACACACTGTTTCCTCTCTTGGCAAGCGTCAATGTTATGTTACTGCATTTGAGGTAATAGTGAGAACTATGTAGCTTAGCTTAGCACAGTTGAGCTCAGCTTAGATTTAGCATGACCGTGTGTATGAGGGTAAGGAGGGTAAGTGCCCTGGCAATTCAAAGTGAGGTTTCATATGTGACATAATTGTTTGTTGCTACTCATTCAAAGTATTAACGGTGTCATAGACTGTGCCTTGCTTCATACATACATGCATATTTGAATACATTTAAATACACCTAGTTGTTTTCACAGTACACTTGCATTTACTTTTTCTTTCAATAGCATGAACACACATTATTTGATTATGTGTCATTCTTTTGTTTACAGTGTAATTTGGTAAAAAAAAAAAAAGCATGATCAGCATGTCCCACACAAGATTTACTGATTCCATCTAAATATATTATGTATATTTTGCTATTTATTTATTAAATATGTAAACAAATCCACTACAGCAACTATTGAATGCATGACAAGCCAAGCTGTGGCCAATATTGCTAAAAATATTGCTGTCCAATTATAAAGTCATGATATGAAAAAGGTAGACGTAAAAGACATTCTCATAGTTTGCCATTTATGAAAGAGCATCCAAAGAGGAATGAAATAGAAAAGCTTTGGCCTAACTAGCCAAGTTCTGCTGTCAACACCACTTTTTCACTATTTCAGTAGTGTTATTGTGAGAGGGAGGATTTAAGTAACCACAAGTGCACTGTACATCCCTTTAAAGTTAGTTGAATGACTCAGAAACTTGCCACTGTGCAGTATATCTCTAAGAAAGGGTAAAGGGACTTGAAAGCATGCACACTTAAATGCAATGAAACAAAAACACAATTACATTCAAACATACAACACCATAAACATACATGTACACTGCTGCAGACTGCTGTCCATCTTCTTACTCGTGCAAACTTAATCAAATGATTTTCTGTATAGCAATAAAGCAGTCTTTATTTTGCTTGGCTGGGCATCCATCCCGCACCCCTACCACCACCACCCCCACTCTCAGCCATCCAACCGCACCACAGCAGGATCAGTTTTCCCCCCAGAATCCCACTGAAGCGCTGCCATGTCGGCTGGAGACAATCAGCTGAAATGCTCCTTAGATATTCCTGCTCCTTTTCAAAAGCCCCAAATTCAATTTATGGACACATTTATTACCATGTCTGTCAGTGACTAAAAGGGAGTTTCATAATCAGGAGCACACATCTGATCTGGTCACAGCAGGCTGCCTCGCTTGGCCAATATGTGCTCTATTACACGGTCAGAGCCAGCCCATCCACAGAGGAAAAGGAAAACATGAGCAAACAAAAGACTAGGTAGTTAGACATGGGATGGGGCCCTTAGATGTAGCATTTAAAAAAATCTGATCTGATTTAGGAGCGGGGCCGTAGGGAGAAAATCCTTTAACTCAGTACCAGAGCACGGGCCTTGACCATGTGGTGGGGGATCACATAGCACCCTCCCAAAACATAGTATTCCCATAGCATACTTCCCATTGCTGGTGTTATTGAAAACATAAATGGGATGTTTTTGTTGTCTAATGATGTTTCTGTCAGTCTCTAAGTAGCAGAGGGCTTTCAAACCGTAAGGGCTTCTTTGAAAGATTGAACAAGTTTTCATCATGTTGCGGTCTTGTCTCTGACACCAATAGTTTCCATTGTTTGTCATATTTTTTCAAAGTTGCCAAAAACTACATGAAATCCACTTTTAAACTCCAATAAAGTAGACAGAGAGTGGCTTGTTAGGGCCAGCTATAACAACATTGAGGCCTGAACGATTTACTATCCCTGCTCTGCTTGTGAAACATAGATTCTAATGAGTGCTCTGCTTGCAGAGCGTCACTCAACTCTGAAACACGGGGCATGGACTCAACCAAGACCCAGTGATTGAGGGTTTTGGTCTTCTGTGGTGTGTGTATGAGACACACACACACCACAGACCGCAGACTCCAATCAGTGGTTCTTGGTCCAGTGGTTGGACAGAGTGTCAGTGATGTCTGAGAGCCACTGTTCACACACGCTTCTGTCCAGGCAGGCTGAATACCCTTGGAGAGATGCACACCTCAAGCCCGGGCCATAAATCAATACTTACTCACAAAGGTTCGCCTAAAGTCTTGCCAGAGCCCAGTGCAGTAAAAACAAGAAAAAAGTGGCCTAAGCTCCCCCTAGAGGCCAAAACTAGAGGGGGATTCAGTTAAGGAAACGAAGCGTGTCCTTCATTAGCTGAAAGATCACGTTTTACCACAGGAGCAACACATTTACTGGTGCAGAGGGCTCTGTGAAATCTCAACGAAAAAGATTCTCTGTTTGCCTTCCAGGGTAATTAGGGAGGCTATCACTTGACACTTACACAGGTAATGTTCTGAAGTGGAGCCAGAACCAAATTTCATCATGGTCAGCCTTGCTGCAGCACCCTTGGAAAATATGCTCAGAAACCGAAAACCGCATTTCCAAAATTGCCTGCTTGTCCCCTGTGTTGGTTTTGGATGAGGTCTCTGGGCTGGAGCTTAGGGGTTCCTGGAGCCCATGCCAGGATCCTTAAAAACTAGTAACTGATATCTCCTTCTCCCCCCACACACAGCCTAAAACGCTCTGTTATTAAAATGGGAGCAAATCCCACCGGAATGTTTTACACGTTTACTAGGTGTATGTCAAGGTGAGAGACAACACTAGTGAATTATGGGTTGGAATTGGACCTAGGGACTTGGGGCTAGGGGCTGGCTGAATGAAAGAGAAACTGGGGATATATTACTGAGGGTGACAGTTCTGACTGCCAGGATATAAATCCACCCACCCCCTACCCTCAGCATGTTGCACAGAAACCAAACCAGTGCCCCCTACAGTTAAAACCCACACATGTCAAACTTTATTGGCCTTAATAGTAAATGCCAGAATGATAAATAAAACAGTATCAAGAGTCCTGCTGTGGGGAGTTTAGTATGAAAGATCAATGAGTGGCTGTCCACAGGGAGCAGGCTAAAAGCATCCGTGCCATCTGCGGAAGCAGTGGGTTGACATGGCACACTAATCTCTTCTGGTTTGTGTGTTTGGGGTCCAGGACGTCCAACAGGCTCAGTGACAGCTGTGCGTAGAAGCAAATCTGAACCATGCTTGCGAACAGAGCAACTGCAAACTGATGACAAACGCTTTGTTTGGGGAAAAGATTTTTTTCTTCTCTTGCCTGTTTTAGTGGGATCACAAGTCTGGATGTACTAATGGGAGAAAAAGAGCACCAATTAGGGATGTAGACCACGCTGGCCTCAGTTATTTCCAAACCACTTAAAATGTGTAATAAATGATCAAATGAGACAACTCCTTTTTAAGCTCACAGTCAGATTTTGTTTTCCTCAAAAGCACATTGGTTCTAATAACAGAGCGGGCCTTTGATTTAGCTCTCAGTAACAGGCAAGTGGGCTGCAGACACAAAACTTTCTGCTTGTGGTGGTTAATCAGAGAGTTGGAGGCATGTGGGAGAAACCCCCTCCTTGGCTTGAGGCTGCTGGTTGGCCTGAGGTAGGTAGATACTGGTAGATGGATCACCTTGATCCCTGACAATGCTCACTTTTATGGTTTGTGTCTCAAACTGGGACAGTAGAATTTGCTCAGCTTATGACTGTGAGACATGAAGTAGAGATCACTCAGTTGATGGTATAAAAAAGTCACTTATCCATCACTGCACTGGGGCTATATGCATGTGGTTATGGCAAATTCTAAGTACCACTGAGGGCGCCTCTTGTAGAAAAATGCAGAGAGGAGAAAAAGTTGTCCTATGTCCTATGTTAAGGCTTGAGCCAAATCTATGTTTCTTTATTTAATTTGGTACATTGATCACAGCCAAACATGGAAAGTGGATCATTTTGATTGTCCATTGGCTTTATGACTGAAAAAATACTTCCTGTGTGAACACACAGGGCTCCGATAACAGCTCATCCAGCAGGACCTTCTCCCACCACTCCCATTCCCTCAAGAAATCACCATCAGTTCCACGCCTGACTTTCAAATGCCATGACTGAGTTCTACAAACACTACAGCAACAGATGACTGAAAAGCAAAGAGGATGGGACGCTTTATGTAATTGCAGCTGGTGCGTGCTGCTCCTTTTTGATGATTGACTTCTGCCTTTTGTAACCAACAGTTGTAATCAGCTGGTGGTCATACAGAACACTGTTCTTTTGTCTAAGGAAAGCAAGTCTTGAGTTGTTTGTATTAAATGGCATTGTATAAAGCTATCATGGTTATACCCGGTTTTACATTTCCTTTGCGGTTTGCTTCCCGGGCTACTCTCTGTAGATTTGTCCACAGCACAAACCTGAGTGGTGAAGTGCAATGCTACTTCCCACACATTGAGCGGGAGTATGTACACATCAATGGTTGCAAAGAGTGTGCCCATGGTCCCAGAGGAGATGCCGCATGCTGAGCCCTTAAGATGTGTCCTGCACTCTTGTACTAACCGGTAAGGACCTCTAGTCCAACCAGGAAAAATCTTCGTGCAAATTATGCTATGAAGTTTCTGGAATGATACTATTCACCAAAAGATGTGTGATTTTCTTTCCTAATCTCTTTACGAGGTCCCAGTGAGATTCCTTACATCCTCAAGGCCCACCTTCTTAACTCTATCCTCCACACACCACACCCCAACTCCTCTGTCCTCATGGCATCCACCCTGAGGACAAGCACATGGTTCTACTTTCTCCCCATCTAGTTCAGCCAATTCATGTATGTGTTTCCAAACAGAGGACGTCACTACCACAGATCACTTTACAGGGATCACAGGGACATCTGTTAGGAAAATGGAATAACAAAACTGAACCAGGTTTTTACATGTTCACTGGAATTCAATTAAAATCTGATTAGCGGGAGTATTAGGGGGACAACTTGGTCCACTATTCCACATTTGGTTGCCACTATCCCTTCGGCCTGGTCAGGTTACTGTGGGGATTACCCCTAACAGGATGACCTCTGACCTCTAAACAGGTGGAAAGGATGGGCCAGTGTTCATGTCACCATACCAAGTGGAATTCACAGGCCCAGTGGTAGAAAGCGGTCATGCCATTCCAGAGGATATGTAGTCACACATGTGAGCATGCACATGCCCCAAATACTCAAAAATGCTGCATGCAAAATTGCATGTTCTGGTACACAATAACCTGATTAGAAATAGGACTTATTCAAATGTTTAAAAAATGTAATCACTGTTTGCAAATGCTAACACATTTAAATGTATGTCAAACTCAAAACTTAGAAGGAAAAAAGGTTTATCTTATATTATAAATACACATGCAGTTAGACAGTTTGCTTGCTTCTCACTCATAATGTTAACAAAGAAATGCTCTTACTCCATGAAACCTACTGATGATACCATAATTAAATATAATGAACACTTTCACAACTACAGTATGTGTAAAACGTCAATTTTAAGCATGTCAACACTAATCTCGACCGGATAACATTTTAAAAATAATCTTTCTAACCTGTACAACACATAGGGCATAAGAGGTGCAAACAACACATCGATGTCCTAATCCCGGGAAAAAGAAATGTAATACTGATCCTTAACATGTTGGAATTATCATGCTTGCAAACTTGTGCATACTAACTGTAACCATTTACATAATGACATTGCCGCAAAGTGGAGCCCAACAGAGTTTACACGTGTGGTAAAGCTCAAGATCAAACTGCAAATGTCATCATACGTTGTGGTGAAGACTTAACAGTATGTATGAATAGCACTTTGAAAAAAGTGCTTTGATTGTAATATTCTCCATTGCAAGATTAAAAAGAGCCAAGTCTGCTCTAACTTGTGAATCACAGAAAATCCGTCATATTTCCCAGCCCAGAGTGATGGTGTAGAAACAGGAGCATTTAAAGAAAAAAAGAAAACATGAAAACAAAAATCCCCAGCTGCTTCCATTCTGCACTGTTTACCATGGTTTTCCCAACCAGACTAAATAGGGCTGCATTTGTCTTCACCATGCACTACACAGCCGCTCCAACCCCAAGACCTCTACTTAGGCAGTGTGTGGAATAAACAGCTTTCCTCTGAGGGCCTGAGAGTGGAACCGGCGGTGGATTCGTGAGGCAAAGGGAGAGGTGAGTAGAGGTCTTATTGGATGAGCCGTTATCGCAGTCCAACACATCGCAGATGCTAGAACACTTCTTGTTTTTATTTATTTCTTTATTTTGTATGTCTTCTGTTATGACATTATTGGATAATCAGAGTGGTCTACTTTCCATGCCTGGCTGAGCTCACATTACAATATTATGTAAAGACATAGGGAGAGAAGTAGACACCGTTTTTGATCCTAATACACAGAGATTTGGTTCAAGCCTTGAGGTAGGACATACGTGGGAGCATTTCCAAACAGCATGAGCACCACCAGCTCTTAGCTGAGGCCATTTGTTGCGGAGTATGGCTCTGAATGCAGTGGTGAGAGTGCGAGTGGCAGAAATGCAGAAAAACAAAGTCAATCCGTACTTTCCAGCAGTTTGGAAATGCTTCTGAAGGACTATAGATACGCTGTGGCAAATACACTGGAGTGAAATTCCCTCATTTAGGGATCATGACCTGTTCTCACAAGTGCATTATCTCTGGAAGAAAGCCTCTGTGCTGCAGAATCAATTAAAAACAACGAGACAGAACGGAGGGATTAAAAAACAACTGCAAGTGCACAGCTGATAAGAGTGTTTGAAATCCCCATTTATCTGATAAAATGATTATCCTCAAAAGTAGATGATGTGGCCATTAAAGACAATGGAGCCAGATTATAGGTGTCTTTTAAAGTTTACAGTTAAATGCCAAACCTTATCGACTGACACAGTTAAATTCCCTATGCTAAATGAAAAAATGACTGAGAAGTGTGTTCATGCTCAGTGGGTCTATTTCTTGTTGTTTACTTAAATTTAACATTTGTATGTGTGTCCTTGTTTTGTTCCATGCATTGGTGGCTCAGTGCTGTGCAGCATCAAGGACAATTGTGGACCAGATTATTTGAATGAGTGAAAAAAAACTGCAAAGCAATCATCCATGGCCCTCTTCAAGGAAGTGAAATATCCATATAATAAGAGGCAGATTATCTTTTAGTCTTTATCAACACAAACAGACACAGTCAGGCTCAGCAGAAAATCTATATTCTCTGTACAGTACACAGTTTGATATCCCAGCCATCATGTCCTTTTGAATCCATTAATCACTTACTGACAAGGCGGCAAATGTAACTCCACTCTGAAAGAGGCATCACAGATAAAGTCTCATCAGTCAGACTTTTGCTGTGTGACAGCGGATCACAGCTGAAGAGCATCACACTTACAAAGTCTTCACGCATGAGCAGGTTCTGTAATGTGTTGTGGAGATCAACGTGTCGCATTATGTTTTCATTTTGGCAAAGAATTTATCATCAGTGTTCAGAAGGAGAATAAAATCACATTGGATCATTCCACTCAGTCATGCAGCTTCACAGTGACCTTTCAGCTTGTATTAGACGACTAGAGGCCAAATAATGGGAGCGTGTTTTCCAGGTGTGATCTACAACCGGAGGTTGGCTGTTATCTGGACAATTGGACTGTAAATCTTGTGGTTTTAGTCCAGCCTACTGGAACTCTGAGCAAAGACATCATTGTACATTATGTTAAAAACAATCACGTTGAACATTGAAGTCTTATGAAACCAATCTTTTTAAACATGTCAAATTTCTTCTCTGATAAAAATATACCTGTATCATACAAGGGCTGGAAAAAGCCAAATGTCTTTTCTCTACAGTGAAGACTGGCCAGGCCTGTTGCTCTACTGCTTCCTTTTAATTTACTCTGTGGGGAAAACCCCTGTACTCTGGTTTAGACCTCTGACCATCCAAGTTCACACAGATGTAAGTGTGTGACTTGCAATGCTCCAGGTGAGGTACCAGAGGACCTCCCCCACACAGTAGACAGTAGGTTTAACAGTAGCAACTGGAAACAGAAAGAGTGCGTGCCCTCTAAATTCTGCAGGAAGGACTTCCCATTAAAGTTGATGAGAGCAATGTCTGGATTATCTGTGAATTAAGGTTGCAATTTTATTAGACAGAGAACAGATATACTGTACGATAGACTGTCAGTCATAAAAATTTATTTCTGTGTTGAAAAATCTTAAAAAAAAACTCTTGGAGCTGATTCTGTTGAACTTGAACATAAGCCTAGTCAATATTGTATTTTACCCTCAGGAAAAGATATCAAATAGGTCTCACTCCAGCACCCATTTGCAATTTATGTTATTTAAAAGTTGTTGGCACATACACATAATATCAACACCTGTCTTCTAAATTTGATACCTTTGGACAGCCCTCAGGAAACTTGCACGGGCTTGCTCCATCAAGCGACCGGTTAAACATGCACATGGAGAGAGAAACACATGCACTGATAGCAACATCAACAGAGTAACTATTGGTTATATTATAGATTCTTGGTGTAACTGATTATTTAGACATTGGCATTGCCACATTTCTCCATTTGCATATTCCAGTTTAATGCAACATTTTCCCACAGGAATAATAAATCATATTAAATGAAAATAAGCTTAGAAATACACTTGCATGAAAAATACTTTGACCATCTTTGCAAGAGCAGAAATATCTATCTTTCTGATACAGTTAACGATCAGCACTGGGTAGTAACATTTTTTCCAAAACGGATATACAGCACACTGGAACAAAACCCTTCGTAAAACTATAAATATTTTATAATGGTGGATGTTGGCATTGCGATCATCTTTTGACGTTCATCTTAGTTTACCCACCTTTTGATTTACCACTGCATCACTGGCCGTCAGGGAGCTGATGTGGGCCAGAGAGGTGAGAGGCTGCTTTGTTCTGAAGCGAGGCTGACAGTCTCTTTATCTCCTCCTGTCAGACAGAATGCTGTTTGATCTGCAGCTTCTCTATGTCTTCTATCTCTGGTCAAATGACCTCAGCCCACTAGCAGAGGCTGCTTTAACAGTCCCACCACTCCCTGGCTTGCTGAAAGTGTGGAGAAAGTGTGATGGTGTTCAAGTCCATGTTATTGTCTTAGCTTAGAGGGTATATTTCATGCACTGTGCAACACACACACACACACACACACACACAGTTTCTTTTCTGTGCTTACATGTGTTATGTTCACACACATACACTTCCTCTTCACACACATACACACATAGGAATAAATGTAAGACACATCTAAGCATTAAAAGGTGTGCTGTGTATGCGACACATGTGCTAGCATGCACACATACAATACACAATACACAAATATATAGTATATTCACACTGCGCTTGAAGTTTGGCCTTGACCCTTGCTATACAACTAGTGCTAGTGCTGAAGTGAATGTATTTCACTGCCTTTCTCTGTCTCCGTCTCCTGCTCTTTTACAGGACGGGTGTCTTCTCGCAGCTCACATCACAGAGCCCTACAAACGGCAATTAAAACGGATGTGCTACACTGGCTCTGTATGGGGAGAGAGAGTACAGAGATAAAGAAAAGAGAAATGAGAGGGGACATGAGTGAGGGAGACAGAAAGAGAGAAAGAAAGAGAGGAAGTATGCGAGGGAAAATGTACAGCACCACCTCTCCTTCAAAACCATGACTGATACCGTGTCTATTGATCTTTATTACAATAGCAGCAAGCTGTAAAATGTTTGATGGTTTTGTACAGATCTTAGTCCCCCTCATTCATAATTACTGCTACACATGTAGAACCAAGGGCAACTTCAGAAAGGGCGCTGTTTGAAAAGCTGCTGCCAGACTGTAGGGATGATGGGAAATCTCGGCGGGGCCTCACGGTAGCTCCAAGCCCTAAGGCTATCATTCCTTCTGCCGAACACCTGCAGCAACTTAAGTTTTACAAAGATCAAATTATAGAGCTGATTTCAAATAAGAAATGAGACTAACCTCGTCCCTTTACCCACAAAGTAGCTCTATTTTATTTTGATTTCCAACTTTGTCGCTGAATGTTTCTGAGAAAAAAGTCAGTAGTGCTCATTTGGCTCTAATTCTCCTGATATTTTGTGCAAAGTGACCTCATATAATTTAAGTATGTATGCATATGTGGACATTCTCTCCCTTTTCCCAATGCCTTGCTTTGTCAATTGTGTGTCCCTGCACTCAAAACTACACTGAGAAGAAGTTTGAGTTGAATGCTACAGCAATAACTACTCCAACTCATAATGTTCTAGGCCTGGAGAAAAAGTCTCACTCTAGCCTAAACAAACAAGCAGCCCAGAGTCTTCACAACTTATCATCCCCTGCTGTTTTCTGGGACAAAAGTGTGCGGCAGTACACCAGGACCCCCAGGCTGGCCCTGGCTCTCCATCTCCCCTCACTGCTCAAATTTTAATGTCTTCTCTGAGTGGGAGCCAGGGGAGATACAGAACAGAGAGTGAGGAGACGGCAGACCAAGGACACAAGAAAATATATATGGATCTGTTCCTCCATCCCAGTGACATTTCACATCAACAAGAAACACGAGCAAAGAGGCAGAATCTTTAAGACAGCAGTTTGAGTTTAAAGAGATGACAAGGGAAAGATGGAGGCAGGTGGAAAGGAAGAGAGATGCCATAATGAACAGCACAGTGCAAGATGGAGGCCAAGGTCAACATCAATTAAAGGCCATTGGAGCAACATGTCGGCACCAAATAATGAGATAATTATGCATGTACGTAACAGAAAAGAGAGATAAAGGCAGCAATTCAACAATGCATTTGGATAAACACAAAATATGCAAAGTGACTATGATGCAACAGCAGTTACAAGAGGCAAAGACAGACAGAGAAAGGAGAGGACATAGAGTTTAGAGACGGAGAACAGTGTCCTAGAGAGATTATTGTTGCTTCCAGCAGTCGACAACAGGGAGAACAGTCTAGCCTGGCACACCCTGAATAATGCATCACCATCTCTGTAGTTGGGCAGATACTGTATATGGGTGAGGGTAGAACTGATTTTTGCCCCTTGGCATTGTTGGAGATATGAATAATGGATAGGTTAAATGCTTGTGTTAAGAATGAATTAGCATAGAGTCTGTTCAGAAGCTGTATTTATGTAATCGTTTGGTCTGGACTCTACAAAGGGAACAAAGACAGTGTCATAAGATGAAGCACATGTTCTAGTTAGCACTGATCTCACTGTGGTCCATGTAAATTTACGGCAGCCCAATATCATCCCAGATGATATACGGCTGAACTGCAGGATCCCACCAGAAGCTGGAGCCTCTCGTGTCCCCCTGCAGCCCGCCACTGATTAACATTTAACAACCAGGGAATACTTTGTCACTGAAAAGAAAAGCAAACTTTGAGCTCTTGAAAGCGACAGTAGAGAGAAAAAGGGGAGGGAGGAATGGGGTTAAAGAAGAAAAGGGGGGAGAGAAAAGAGCATGATACACACAGTACACAGGAAGCATTTTCACATAGCACGTCATGTATAACTCATGAAGTCCTGACAGAGCAGTGCACACATTCCCCATTCCCTTTGGCTGTCTCCGGCTGGCAGCCCGCACAAGCCTGGATGAACAAGTTGTTCCGGCCTTTCTCTCCGTCCTCCTTTCTCTTTCCCTCTTTCTGTCTCTCCAGGTTCTGGCACTGCTCTCTCAGCCTAGAGGTTACGATGATGGAAATGTGGAGCCTGGGCTGCGGCCACATCCAGCGCTGGAGCTGAGCTGGGCCTCCCCGCTGGTTGAGCTGGTGAAGCTGGTGAAGCTGGTGAAGCTGGTGAAGCTGGTTATCTGCACGGTGCCCACGGCTCCAGAGCAGTGCATTACAGTGGGCCCTGTGTTCAGACAGTCTGACAGATCTCAACCTGAACACCCCAAGAACCCTGGGAATCAGCACTTCATACATACATCACCCAGCCAACATCTACATCCTCTCTCTACTTGTCTGTTTTGCGAAGCTATCTTGGTTTGTGTCTCTTCATCCTTCCCCTCTTGGAATCTTTTTTCCTGACTTTTCCCTCTGTTTCACTCTCTCTTACTTGACTCCCTCTCTCTCCTCCGGTCCCCCTTCAACTCTGCTCTCTCTTACTCTCTTATTCTCTCATGTTTCTCTCTCTGTCTCTCCCTCCCTCTCCTTTTGAGATTCAATAAGAACCCTGGAGGCAGGAGAGAGAAAACAGGGGGGTGTAAAAACATCTATGGCTTTATTTACAAAGGGCCCAGGTATTGCCCGGCGTTAAATCCGGGGGAAATGATTTATTTTCCGCCCATGTGTGGCACTGATCCCCCAGGCGTAACTCAACAGTGGACCGGCTTCGTGCTTGCAATTTACGGTGGCTGCAGAGGCTCATAAAGGAAGAATGGATTAATCTGGAACACGACATAAACAATATGACTCTGACAGCCCTATTAAAACCTGTGCTACTCAGCATCAATTCTCTTTCACGCTCTCTCTCTATCTTTCTCTTTCTGGGTCTCCGCAGCCAGCGCCTGTTGGTGGGAGGCTGAATGGTAGCTGGAAAACTGACCAGAGCTCACAGCCTTGTTATTGTGTTTCCCAGAGTATCAGATTCAGAACGGGGGTGTTGCACATCTACATATAGCAACCGGACCTTTTAACTGTTTAGCCTTTGGACATCATCGGGGGTATCGGATGTACTGGGTCCAGAGTGGAGGCTCCCACAGTGCTCGTTAGGGCCGGGCCGAGAAGGCTTCCTGTCCCAGCGCCGGTGGCCTCTCATTTTCCACGTGCTGGGCTTCTTTTGAGAATGTGCTGCGTTTACTTCTCTTGGCATGGGCCTCTGTATTTGGATGCGTGCACAAATTTGTGGTGAAAACACGTTGTGCATGTGATACATGATATGGATTAGTAGTGGATGCACATGTACTCACAGCCACACACACACACACACATACATGCACACACAGACATACACAAAAAGTTGTCAGCTGCTCCCTGACCCCCTCGGGAAGAGGTTCTTCAGCATCTTCAATGACCCCCAGTGGATAATGGCACACAACACACACACACACACACACACACACACACACACACACACACACACACACACACACACACATCTAGATCTCTGTCAGGGACAGGTGTATGCTAAGCCACACAGAAAACACCCACACAGAGACAGCATCCATCTAACCACAGAAGCTTTTAACACATTTAAAAACGGCATTTCCAAGATAGCAACCTGTCTCGGAGAGACAGACTGAGAGAGATGAACAAAAAAAGAAAAAGTCCCGAACAAGAGACAGAGTTACTAATTTATGTCCAGCAATGGATGAAAGCTTCAGAAGTGTGAGGCGGGGAGAGAACAGCCCTGAAATTGAAATCAATAAGTTCATTAGACTGCAGAGCCTGTTCATGCTGCACCCTCCACTTCCCCTGCAGACAAACACAACAACACATGAAAAAAACAGGGGTGAAACAAGGCTTGACCTATGTCCACTAGCCAAGCATTCCATTTATTTAGCCCTTATCGCAGGCCTGATCTGAAGAGGCAGCTACACGCTGATAACGCCCCAGGATGATAGCAAGACCAAACAGGGTCTGACCAAAGAAAGACAGCCAAAAGAAAAGAGAAAGCGAAATAAAGGAAAAATGCATTTGGGATCTTCTTGACATTCATTCTCTTTTTTCTTCATGTACACACACACACACAATGCTGAAACATGAGGAGCTCGTAGGAAACTTTTACAAGGGTTGTTTTTTGCAGCTGCCTCTCTTGTTTGAGCCTGTAATTTAGAGGATCCCTATCAATAAGTGAGAGAATAGCTTTGTGGATGCTTGGCCTGACAGCTAACAAGACCCAGGCCCTATCTGCAACAAACAGACAGAATAACAAAGGCTGTTGTCTGCGTGTGCACATTGAACAAACCGTGAATACAGCTCATCATTCATGCAGCGGTACAGTATTGTCAAGGCTTCAACGGAGCGTACTGTACTGAAGCGACTGTGTGTGGTACAAGGATGCCAAAGAAAAAGTTTTTACCATCCGAATGACCTGAATAGTGTTTCTTCTTGTACAGCGGTAATCTCCAGAGCCCTGCAGGGTAGTAAAGATCAGTGCAGCTGATGTCTTCCTACACCTGAAACAGGGCCCATTATAGCTCCAGTCTATATCAGCTGGGCCCTGCAGCCTGTGTCACACCACTTCCTATTGCTGATTTATGGCTACAAGACTCATGGGTGTTAGCGTACTGCATATTCTCACAGTGTCACATGCACACACACACTTAGGCACACAAAAAAATCAACGAGGCACAAATTGTTCGTGACCTGAGCTCAACTTGCTGCACCAGAGGTAGCCAAACCTGTCTTCAAGGGCGACTTTATCACACTCACAGTCCCCTTTTCACCTGCAGATTAGCGCACAAGACTAAATGGCTTGGCTGGACCAGGACCATATCTCCATTCACACAAATGAAATACAAATGGACTTAAATATATCTACAAAAGAAAATCTTTATTTCAATCCCTCTTATGCTAATACCTATGCAACTATGTATGACATTTCTTTAGACTTTTTTCTTTTTTTAATCAAAGAGAGAAACTGTTCGCCCTCCATCCGGAATCTCAGGGAGCCACCATCCCAGGGGGTTTCTGGGAACGCAAACACACTGCTACTAAGCTGTTGTTCACTAAAGAGTTCAACAGAAGCCAAAACATTTGTTATGGACTCATTTCATTTCCTGGTAGAAATGTCCAACACTGCAAGGCAAATGTGAGAACAAGCATTCAAATAGGAAAGCTCAAAGGAAACCAAGTGTCAAGCTTTTCCCCTAATAGAAACAAGAGCAGCTTTGGAGCTTTTGGGGGAAAAAGGGTGTGTATGTGTGTGTGTGTGTGTGTGTGTGTGTGTGTGGGGTGAAATGAAGAGGGGAGGGGTAAACGGTCAGTTAACATTGTTGGAATGCAAACAAATGTTGACACATTAAATTCTCCTGATGAGTCAGTGTATCCATCAACAACCACATCTAAACTAATATTCCTTGTTATGCATCCAAATTTTAAATAATAGTTTTGTATTTCCGAAGATGGAATAAAGATTTTCCATTTTCCATTCAAGGTCTCTTGCCGTATGTACAGCTGAGCTTTATTCAAAATTATACTGACCATATATATGAGTGTATCTAAAAGCGTTTCACAGCTTATCTATATTTAAGGCCTGGAACTTACTGGCAGGGCTTAGCCCCGGGCACACAAACAACGCAGCCATATATACACAGGAGGCAGGGCAGTCGAAGAGGCCACTGTTGACCATTTATTTATGAAGTCAAAGCTCTGTGGCAACAAGCTATCCACTCTGAAACAACTTAAAGCGCTTATATCCATGCTGAATATTTCATCCCTGGATCGCTACTCCTTTTGAGTCTTTTTCAAGGTAAGAAGTGAGGGGAACGACACAGGGCAAGCAAGAGCACAGAACGAAAGAGTGGACACTGCAGGTGACGCAAGACCCCTCTCTAACCCAGTCAAAGTAAACAGGTGGGGCTGGGAAAGCAGGAGGAGGAAGAACGGAAGGGAGGGAGAGTGGGTGCTGCTTATAGGCCCTTTCAAGGTCAGAAGAAGGAGAAGCTTAGTATTCTCTCTCTCTCTATCTTGTCTCAAGCTTGCACCAGCTCATTCTTTCGTCTCTTGCTCTTCCTCTATCTTCCTCCTTTCCCTGCACAATGATCTTGGAAACTAAACCAGCACCTTTTATGTGCTGAATAAAAAAAATGCTCAGGGTGAAAAAAAAGATGGCCTCAGAAAACAAAACGTTGTTGGGCACAGAGTTGACAGCATTCAGGGAATCTTTCTGCCTTTTGAAAATACTAGTCTGTTATGAAGTCATGATACAGAGCAGAGAGCCCCAGCTCACTGAAAATGTAAATGCACGCTAGGCAGGCAGAGCGAGCAGACTCCTTCTCCCTCTCTCTCATTCCACCTCCTTATCTTCTGCCTTCACTTTGCTCTCTTTCATTTTGATCTGTCTATCCATGGTCTGTGTGCGAGAGAAGAGGCGGCTGGCAGGTGGCTGTGTGCAAAGGTATTGAGGTCTATGAAATATTTACCAAAGCAATAATGACTCCCTGGACAGAGTGAGTGGAGGAAGATGGCGGAGGAGGGGGAGTGAAGAGTGCCTGTCTGCTTTTTTGTCAGAAGCAAGGATGAACAAAGATGAAAGACGGAGACTTTCAAACGTTAGTTGTTTAGAAGGATAAAGATTAGTATTGTCACATGATAGTGCTTAAATGATGCAGACAACTGTGGTAATAAATTAAAAATAAATTTCCCAAAAAATAGGGAAATGTGTTCCTTGTTTATGACCTTTGACAAAAAACACCCAAATTAAATTCAACACCCTGCAGCAATCTGCTCTAAAATACTCATTTCTGGTGAAAAAATACATACTGAACCTTCATAGGTTAAATTGGTAATCATTGGTTAAAATTTTTCTGCTGCATTGCTGTGGTGTTTTTATGCTCACCTGTAAAGGAAACCATGTGTCAAGTGCTGTGACATCTTTTTCCTTAGGTTTTCTCCTACTGAAGTTTCCTAGGCAGCTCTCTTTTGCTAACCTCTCAGTTCTTCTCCCTCTGTGCTCCTGGCAGAAACAAGCAAACCATTTCATGGATGTCAGAGGATTTCTACGAGGACAAACCTACGCAGTATCCAGTGTGATGAGGGAAAAGGATTCTGTGACTTGGGTTTAAGTTGTATCATCTATAGAAACAGAGTAGCAAATTGGACAAATAAATGAAAAAATATTTCTGAAAAAAGCTATTTTGTGAAGGAATTTAGAAGAGTCTGACACATGAATGCACACATAAGCTCTTCTTGTAATATTACCTTCTCGAAGACACGGGAGAGCAAAACTTCTAGGATGGGTGCCCCCGTGGTGAGTCTTTAATGCACGGGCCTCCTCTTGTTTGCAGACAGAACTCGGCACCACACTGTGGGCCAGTTTGATCCGGACAGCCAGCAGAGCCTGCTTCAGATGAGACAGGGGAAGGAAACTCCACTGTGGTGCTGCTGTTTTTCCTTCATAGCACTACCAGGATGCTGGCGTGGCTCAGAACAACAGTGAGCTCTCTAACCCAAGACTCTAGGTTAAGGATGGAAGGAAGGACTGCCTCAGTGCAGCAAAGGTAGGGGGTCTGTTTGGATGTCTGCAATGGGAGTGAGCAGCCGATAGAGAGCAAGGGTTGGGACAAACAAACATGAACCTTTGCACTGTTCCACTCTGTATGAAACCGCCACAGATGTGTGAAAAAGTGTACAAATACTTTAAGCTGAAATCTTTTTACTTGAGTTGAGATTTACAGATGTCTGAGTGAGAGGTTTTTTATTAACTAACAGCAGAATTAATAAATCAAATTAGATAAAAGTAAGAGCAGTTTGCGAAGAATACTAAATTTAACAAATCAATAATACTGATAGAAGATGTGGGGATTTATAGCAGTTTATAGCAGGTTTTTGGTGCTTCAGAAAAGTACAGTATCAAATATAATATATTAATGATTTATTTAATTCAAAGCATTTTACTATAGTGTAGTAGTGAGTACATTTTCACTTGTCTCAGTAGCAATGAATTAAACCATTAATCCTTAATACAATCTTTGAGAAATTATGATCTGTATTCTGAGCTACAAACAACAATCACTAGCATAAAAAGTCATCCCACCATTTTCCTGAAGCACACTGACATAGCAGGGAGCTCCACTGCATGTAAGCATGGGAGATTTATGTCAGACTGCAAGTATGTGTCCAAAACATGACACTCCCTGTGTACTCCCTGAAGCGAGAGGCTACACTTCCTGATCAGCAAGCCTGACACACTGGACAGCTGATCTTTGACCCCTCATTTCACCTGAGTCGCAGAGCGACCCCACAGTCCATTCTTTGGCTCCTGCAGGGTCGCTGGGGTCACAGTTGACACAGCAGTACTGTGTTATGCTGAGCTATGAGAGCCTCAACACATCAGCACCACCCCTTCACTCAGGAAATCTGTGTCAAACCAAATGGATGGCAGCGCGCAGAAATGCGTGCAGATGTTCTTCTTCTAAATCTTGTTTAAATAATAATAATAATTATTCTCATAATTATTATGATGTTAATAATTATTGTGGATCTGTGTATGAGTCAGTGTGAGTCAAGTTTTTCTTGACCACAGATGGGACAGGAATGCCCCGCATTCCAAATATTGATTTTTTTCCCCCCTCCTCCACACATCTTTATTAACACAAACATTCATTTCTCCCTATGTAGATATTGCAACACTAAGAGCAATTGGAGGAGGGAGGTGGAGAGAAAAGATTGAGCACTTTTTAGAACAAATGCGTCATGAGGGCTATTCTAAATGAGCCCATCTGTATGATTCATAATTGATCAGCATGACAGAGTGTAGAGGGGTATAGTGCTCTTGGGCCACATCTGACAAACGACTAGAGACGACCTTAAGAGCTGACCTACACACATCGAGGGGGGGGGGCAGAATGAACCTACAAGAAAGCCTAGGAGAAAAATCTATGCAGCTGAGGCAAAACCGCATTTCGTCTGATGAGCGATGTTAAACAACAACTGGACCGGCGGGCAATTACCATGATTGGAGTGCTGTTCCTTGTGAGAGCCATCGAGACAGAGTTAGTGGAGAGGTAGAATATCCCCACCTTCTCCCTCCTCCATTGGCCACAGAGGCCCAGTGCTCATTAGCATGCATGCTTTTACAGGCCTGGCCAAACCAGTCAATGCTCTCCACTTTATTTATTAGTAAATAGAGACAGATGGCGATGAGGAGGTGGTATCGACTACCCATAGCCTTTTAAACAGGAATCAATGGCAGGGGTGGAGCACTGAGACGGGGGGCATTAACTCGTTAATACAGCCTCATGAAATGAGCCAGGGTTGTGGCTGCTGAAGCTGAATTTTCTCGTCTGTAAGGCCAGTATACAGTACAGTATACAGCTTTTTTTATGTTTGTCATGGCAAGGGAAAAATATTACTTGACCGGTGACTTACAGGACCTGCCAGCTGTCAACATATCTATAAGCTGATGCACCACGATACACCATTGATCCCATTGACATGCCGAGCAGTCGTGTTGTAGGTTTTATTGTAGTGACAGAAAAGCATTAGAACGTAGCGGGGCTCGGCCGAGTGGTAGCTTAGATCGAAGCAGGCATGTGTTGTGGTTGTACGTGACAAGGTGGGAGGGTCTTGTATCCGTCAGACTGACTGATACACACACTGCAGTCCAGGAGTTGGAGCGGCAGATAGACACTGTAGATGTCCACATTTACATTAACAGCATGTACAGTCTAAATTCATCCTGCTAGTGGGTATTGAGCGGGCGTGGGGGCGTGTGGCTGGGATCAATGTATGTGCAGTAAATGTATTCACATCTTGAGGAAAAAGGAAGGTAAAAGAAGTGGTTGAGAAGTGGTAGTGTTAAGAGTGTGAGAAAGAAATGGGAAAAAATGGAAAAGCATAGATAGATAGATAGATAGATAGATAGATAGATAGATAGATAGATAGATAGATAGATAGATAGATAGATGTGTAAGCACATACAAATAATGTCTTGTCTGCTACGTGCTGCGGCGATTCGCTGTAGAGCTGCTGTCAGAGGTCATCTCCATCATCTATATTAATAAGTCTTTATCATCTCCCAGCACTCTCTGCCAAACACACACCAGCCACAATCCAACACAGAACAACTCATCACCCCCCAATAACCCTGCAGCCCCCTGCACAGGGACCGGCTGAGCTGCAGTGAGCCAGCGCCTTACACCACCCACTGCCAAGGCAATTAAGAGTTTAACCTGGATGCAGCCCGGGGAATCCAGAGAGAGACTCCAGTCAAATAGAGCAAGGCTCCGCAGAAAGAGAGGCGAGAGAGAGGGAGGCAGAGAAAAGTCAGGTGAGGTATGTATGAAGAAAAGAGGAGAAAGAACGGATGGGAAGTGACAGGAGAGCAGAGGAAAAGAGGGAAGGAAACACATCTGAGTACACAGAATGGCAGAGGCTGATGGAGGCAGAGAGAGTGAATCTCAGCACAGTGTACACAGCCCTCTCCTCCACGAGAAGAAGGTCACCAGCTCTCTCTGAGGACTCCCTTAAATAAAGTCTCCTACCCTGCACTTTTCTGGGCAAACAACCTCCTCTGCTCTTTATTAACTAAATATGAGGGGACTTTGACCGGGGGACAAAAATTCAATATTTTTCCCCCACCAAATATTTAAACCAAGCAAATAAACAGACAAATAAATAGATCTCCTCTGCCAGGGGAGAGGGGGCCAGTTGGTCCCCTGGATGTAATTTGACGGCCCACTTACTTGGAGGGCCAGAGCCCAGTGCTACTCAGATACTCATTTGAAGAGCTGTCAATCAAGGGGGCAGCGGCGTTGGCTTTGGGGATGGGTGTGTGTGTGTGTGTGTGTGTGTGTGTGTGTTTGGGAAGGCCGGCCAGCAATTCATCCTCAAGGTTGGAGCAGATAAGGGGAGCATCTCTCCCGATGAATACATCACACCTTCCTGCTCCCCCTACTACCTTTTTTAAAGTATCCCTCCGCCCTCCTTATATCCATCCCTTAACACTTCTGCTGTGCATATCAAATCTTCTTAACAATGACAGATGCATTAAACATGACAGCCACGTAAGAGTCTGTCTATAATAAGTCTATCTATAATCCTTATTGTCCATACTGTCATTTTTGTATGGTTCTCTATTTTGTACACACGCCGTCTAGTGTATGTTCTTCAGTACTGGGAGAGGCGGTCTCTCCTCTGTTGCTTATCCTAAGGTTTCTTCCATTGGGTTTTTTTTCCTTAACAGAATCCAGGATTTAAGAGATAGATTGCTTTCTGCTAATCCTGTGCAACTGATTCAGATTTTTCAGATTTAAACTGTTCTGTGAAGGCTAAAAAACAGGGAAAGTGCATTACACTACTACAGAAAGGAAGACAAGTTGACATATTTGTATTTCATTATTGCCTCAAGGTGGAATGCATCACTTGTGGGGTATTTACTCTTGCTTTGTTCTCCCTTCTCAAATCTTGTGACACTGTAAAAGAAGCTGTCCTCTCCAGAAAAACAACAACATTGGTCGTTTGTGCCAAAAGCAGGAACTTGGTGATGTGTTGCAGAGTAAAGTTACAGGGAAGAAGCTGAGAATGGTCATAAAAAGCGTCTGACTTCAAAACATCAATTAACTTTGGTTGCCTTTAACCATGGCCACAATCTTTCCTTAACCTACCTTTGTCTTTTTCCCTTGTTTATCATATTCTCTTGTATTGAAATTCAACAAGTAGCGATGGCTCACGAGACCTGTTTGAGTTCTTCTTCTCCTCCTTGTCCCCTTGTTCTACCTTTGTAAAAGGAAGTGATACTAGCCTAAGCCTTTTCTCTCTCCTGCTGGGTACAGGGGGGCGAGAAGCTGGCGATATCAAAAAGTCCTTTCATCCATTTTAGATGAGATGCAGATGACTCAATTATGCTTGGCCTGACATCAAGACCACTTGGCAGAGAAGCTGCTAACGCTGGAAAACGATCCATTTAATCCCACTGATATGAATGGCAGGGCGCTAACAGGGATTGCAACTGCAAGGGAGTGAGACAGGTATGAGTCAAGATGCTTGAACGCCCCTCTAGAGAAACTGGGCTCAGTGTATGTGAAGTGTGGGAAAATAATTACAGAGTGAGGCCTTGGTAGTGGAGGAGAGATAGGGTGGGAGAGAAAAAAGGAGGATTTAAAGATGCTATGAGCAGTATTTTAGTTTCACAAAATGAAGACCTCGACTTTAAAACAGGGTTTTGTCGCCTTTTACAGGTCATCGGATCAGACGAAATATTAAGGAACGTCCCTTTTGATTGGGCTGTAACAGAAGATAGAATGGAAGCTTCGACCAGAGGTGTCCAGAAAGCCTCATATAAAGATTAAGTGTGAATGAGAGAAATGGGTCAGTTACTTCAAATTAGAAATGAGAGAGGGAGAAATGAAGAGATCGAGGTCCAGCAGGACAGACGATATTGGGGCTGCTGGTCACTAGAGCCAGGGCCACAGCGGCGACCCACAAACATGCTCTACATTTGATCAGGCAGCTGTTTGATCTGCAAGGCTGCTCCCCCCAAGACCCCTCTGCCCCCCCCCACCCGTAATACCAGAGATGCTCAGTTGCCAGTATCAACAGTATCAACATCAAGACTTTACCATCAATTCAGTTTAACTTAATGCTAATACTAAGTGAACTCAGGGGCAGTAAATATGTCTGTGGTGATCAGCCTGCTAAGAGAGCGGACAGCTGGTTTGCAGGAGGAAATTCTTCATGATTTTAGAATAGTCAGCAGGTCAGGGACCCTGGGTTTGGTATGGCCAAGGCCTGAGAGGAGAGGAGATGATTAAGACTTTCAATATCAAATAAAGCAGAATAACATTAAATAAAAATGATTTAAAATAAAAAAAAACATTTTGTAAGTAGCTCAGATGGTAGAAAAATGTTTAACATTAAAGAAAGATTTTGTCTTACCTTGGTGTCAGAGCAGTCAGTGTAGATGCTGCCTAATATTTACACCGACATGAAACTTCTGGTGTCTGCCTTTTTTATGACCTTTAGTGCAATTAACAGATGCAAAACATTGGAGATGGTGTCGCTTCACATGTAGTCAATCAAGTCAGTGTTTTGTCGGTGCTGAGTGGTGTTTGTCTGTGTTGGTGACAAATGAGCGCAGCATGTCCCACTGCTGACAGGCGCCCCAGAGCTGCGATGCTATCTTCAGCTCTTCAGTTTGCTTCTACAATTACTACTGCCTCTCTGGCCCCGGGGCCTCCAACACCAGCCTGCACTCTGGAACCTGGGACACACACACACACACACACACACACACACACACACTCGGATACATTATACACATCTATTCATTTGTAAAAACAGGCTCACAGAGAACTTTACACATGTACTTATTCTTGTAGACACAAAACACAAATTCTGTTGAGTGAATTGTACATGCACAGAAGAATACACCAAGCCTGGTCCAAAAAACAATTGCAGCTTATGAAATCTTCACTATATAACTATATCATAATTAAGGTTGAGGTTAGATTTTCTCAGTCCTAAATATAAAATGAAATTGTCATTCACTGACATTGATAGTCATTGTTCACCAAAATAAAATAATAAATCTGTTATGTGTCTTCACCCTTCTTTACAAATTGGATATAAAACATTTTTACATTTGGATTCAGATCCATCTCATGTTTCATTAAACTGCACTACAATGAACCCCAGCCTAATAGCCACACACAGCAGTTGACTGGGATATGACCCCAAACCGATACCTTTCCCCACCACACACCTGGTTATTTTATCTCTCCCAGCACCTATTGTTGGCTGGCGGCTGACCCCGGTCAGCACAATGCATACCTGTAGCTCTCACCAGCGCTGTGTAATTGTCTCTTCAAGAGGGGGCCCTTTTCCAGTCGGCCCCTGAGGGGAGAGAGCTTCACACTCATCCATCACTCAGTCACTCAGCCAATACAGGAAGTAGTTAACATGGGCGACCTCTGGGATGGCAGACCACTGCTGGTAGGGGTTGTGGAGTTTAGGTTTTGGAGAGACATACAGAACATTAGCCATCACTTCATCACTGGGATTGACATTATTCAATCAATCAATGCATCAATCAATCTGTCATAGAAGCTGTTTGCTCTGGTAATCCAGTTGGCTCCTTTGAAGTTTAGAGAAAACAGAGAGCAAGAAGCAGATGGCCAAAAAAAAGAACAGATGTAATGGTTAATGTAGTTATAATGTTTACCATGTTAAGTTTAGTGTGTTAACATGCTAAGATAAGATTAGCACCCAACACAAAGTACAGGTGAGGCCTTATGGGAATGTCATCAATTTTGCAAGTATTCAGTGGGGGACATGAAGGTATGTACATGATGTCATGGCAATCAGTCCTATGGTTGTTGAGACATTTCACTCATAACTGCAAAGGTGAATCTCATGGTGGCACAATAAGGATAAATCATCTAGGAACCAAGAATGTCTGCACAAAGTGCTTTGCCAGTCTTATCTAAAAGATGTAGTGATATTTCACTTGATAAGGAAATGCTTTGATGTGCTGGACGCGCTAGAGGAAAAGCCAGGGGATCATCAAAGCCATTAGGATTCATCTCCTGGAGCTCATGAATGTCAGAACAAAATTTCATAGCAATCCATCTGATACTTGGACCAAAGTGGTGGACAGACTAGCCGACAGACCAACATTGGCATGCCACTACGTGACTAAAATTACAATAACAGAAAAACAATGAAAGAAGCCCCAATTAATTCAATAAAAAAATGTAATACATTTAAATTGGATGAATTTAGTTTGTAGTAGGTAGTTTGATAATGATGGGAAACCTGTTCTACTTTTGAAGATTTGAGAGGATGTGGAAAGAAAAAAGCACTGTGCTAGACATGGTCCAATATGTTTTTCTAACATTTATTTGCTTTTGTTATATTCTTCTTGGAAAACCAAATGTTTACCTTGCAGGGGAATACCATACCATATTATATTGTATTTATATTGTATGCCATTTATAGATCCCTGTGAATGACACTGGCACGATGATTTGATATACTGATACAGTATATGTGAGCCTTCTGCCACCCACAGTAACTTCATTAAAATATTATTTTCAGGCCTACTGTGCATGTAAGCACTATTTGGCCTTGGTCTGGTGTGGATAAACTTGAGTTAATTTTCCTGCCAGTGAGCTACACCACCAAAAACAAAAAAAGGGATGTGTGTCTACTGCTGTGCTAAGCTACTAGAACAGGCTACTTCAGAGAAGATAGTAGGAGAGTAAAAAGACACATGGTTTGGTCAGGTTTAAGGTCAGATCAAAAATATTAGGAAAAATACATTCAATCAAACTGAAACAAACACGTTTGAATAAATGTTTGTACCTGTCATTCGGATGTTATCCACCAAGAATTAAAAAAGAAATAATGGACAAAAGCACACAAAGAACAGAGCGACGCAGGTTGTTGGATAAAACACTTTTTTATTTACTGCCATTCCTATTGCTTCAGACAGACAAGCTGTGGCGCAGGGAGCACAGAGTGATTCAAACAAGTCAACGCTACTGCCGATCTACAAACAAATCTCTCTGACAACAACAAACAACAGAGGCGCAGCAAAAAAAAAAGAAGCAAGAAAAACAGCGTTTGGCAACCATTAACATCTTGGAAAATACTTCAGAAGTAAAAAAAGGAGTGCATTCTGCATTTTTAATAGTAAACAGCATCTCTACTTCATCATGAACTAGATAGAGAAAGGAATCAAACGAGGAGGGCTGCTACACTGCTTTGACGTCGGCCCCCTTTTCCACCCTTTTTAGCTTTTTTGAAAGTGGATTTTGTCAGAAGCGCCGGATCTTACTCTCGCTCTCTCGGATGGCCTGCAGCATTACAGGGGAATGTGGTGCTCTACACACTTTAAGAGTAATTAAAAGCGATTGAACAGCTGTAATTATGAGAAACGGCGGTTGTGTTCCAGGTCATTCTATCAGTGCTGCCTTTCATCAGAGCAGAGGCAGAGGGGCCCCGCTGCTAGTCTCTGTTTCTCCATATGCATATCTTCAAGAACAAACAACTGGCAGGCTGCCTACAGGCTCACACACACTATCACATTCATACACGCGCGCCATCACATAGACATGTGGGAGCGTGAACGTGCACATGCACAAAACGCACAGGCCAAAGACTGATCACATGTATACTCACACAGCTAAATGTACACATACAAGCACAAACACACACATAGTCACACATCAGTATGGCACAAGCACACCATTGCAGAGTAAACACTAAACAGCACATTCTTCATGTTCTCCATTGGGTGACATTCACAACTTTCTTATCGTAATCTTTCTTTGGTCTCTTCGGGCTCATTCTACCGTTGAACACAATAAAAGGGATTACTATACACAAGTAAAGAATGCAATACCATGTGAGCAAAGTGAGTTTTTTTAACCATTCTATACTGTATTATAACACTGTGTGACAAATAGAAAGCATATATGTATGTACTGTACTGTGACTACTGAGAATGAGTCAATCCATTGATAAAAGCATGTCAGGGTTACATGAGATTAAGTAACAGAATACACAGAAATAATAAATAGTTACACAATGTATGCTAACACTGAAATGCAGGTTCCACTTATGTTTCGTTAAAACGTTGTGACACTAGTAGCTTGTCGCTAAGCTTGCGTTGTTAGCATGTTACCAAAGCACTATTCCGATTCTATTGTGGTGGTCTGGTTTCCTTCACGCCAGCTCCAAACTGGGGTGGCTGGGGAGCCAGCCAGGGTCAGCTGGGGAAGGGGAGGGTGGATTAGGGGGAGATGCAGATGCCCCAATCAAAAAGAAATCAATCTTGATGGGATCAAAATGGAGGTGTATTCAGTGGTCTGTCCCCTCAGCTGATGCGGGGGCCATTCAGAAAAGCTGGTGGGTTTTTCTTGTCTTTCTCTCTGACTTCCTCCATCAATCCTTCACATCCTGTTTTAAAAAAATGAAATAGGTAAAAATAGGCAATGATCTAAATGTTATGACTGAACATAAGGCCTCCTGAGAAGTAAATTTAATGTTCAGATGTAAGTGTAAGCTTAATAAAGATCAGAAAATGTCATTTGAGTTTGTATCAGTCATTAACAGTTTTGCTGTGTGACAACAAGTGGTTGAAATGCCTTAATGCAGGTCTAGACGGGCCCAGGATACACATTGTAGTTTCGACTGACTAAAAGGAAGACAAAATTTGTCTAACTTCATGACTAAATGTAATGTATTGGATAAACCAAATACCAACACTACCAAATTAATATATATCTACTATAAGAATCTGTGACAGGACTTGCTGAGCAATTTGATAGTGTGTATGTAAAGTATGGGTGACAGCAGGTGTGTGTGTGTGTGTGTGTGTGTGTGTGTGTGTGTGTCTGTGTGTTTTCTGCGTATCTGTACATGAATACTCAAGGCCAGTTTTATCTCTTTTGGAAACCTGAACAGACTTTGAGCAGCTTCTGAAGTTAAAAAGGTGATATGAATAAGTGGTTGACAGAGTCATTCACAGAAATTTATTTATTTATTTTTTATGTTCCTTTAGGGGCCCCACAGTGTTCGCAAGCAATATGCCTTGGTCCTGTGCTTCAGAATCTGTCACTTGGCATGCACAACATGTCTACATTTCTTTTTTGACTCTTCACACATTGGTCTGTGTGAATATGCGTGAGAAAAAAAAGGCATTCAATAATAAAGTAAGCAATAAAGTAATGAATAAACAACTTAACCACCTGTGGATGAACACATGCCGCATGAGCTATATATGTATACAGCGTGTACATAAGCAAATTTCCACACTTCAACATCTTGGGCCCACCTCCAGAGCAGTGACTCCACTCTGTTGATGATGTCAGCCAGATCAAAGGGCAGTGGCATGCTGGGGTCATCCACACCCCAGAAGGGCCGGTCCACTGGGGCCTCCTCAGGGGGTAATGTCTGGGCCAGACTTGAGTGGCACCTGAGGCGACAGGACACAGGAAACAAGCACACCCATTAACTCCTCCCTCCCATCAAAACCAACTGGTAGACACTCATCAGCATTAGGACACGCGTCTCAGGTCGCTCATAAAAACCTTCCACAAGTGCCTTAATTTTTTGAGATGTGGGCACTGCTGTCCTAGGAACATCTGGTAAGAACTGCTATAACAAGGCAAATCCATATGAGGCTAATATTTTGGAAAACATACTCAGAATATTTGAAGGAGTTGTTTCCTCAAACTGCAACTGTGGAGGGTGATGAAAAAAAATCTGATTCTAATCTTTAGTCAATGATGATAGGTGTGTGTGTGTGTGTGTGTGTGTGTGTGTTAACTCATCTCTAAACAAACTGTGGGTGTGTGTTTGACCAGGGGGCAGTCGGCTTGTGCGTTTCCTCTCCTTTTTATGACTCCTAATAACACTGGGCCAAATTAAAACCTGCAGGATATGAGAGGCTAAGTGTGTCTGTATTTACAAAGTAGAGTGGAAGAGATTTAAATGTATTTGTACGAATGCTTTAGACAAAAAAAATATCAAAGTTTCTTTCCTTATTGTTAATGATATCTAACTTACTTTGCTTACATTGCTGTTTTAAAACCTTTGAGACAGTGAAGTTCCTTGAGCTAAATGGAGCTAGGAGAGTGGGAGAAAGTGATGTGTCAGTAAAGTGTTTCTAAAGCCATAAATGGCAGCAACAGTATCAAGCTGATGAGAAACCAGGATATCATGTATCTTGATTAATGCCCCATTCATCTTACACACATGCAGGCACACTCAGCAGGATGCTTTCACAAATACATCAGTCTCTGTTGTCGCAATCATGACAGAGCAGTGAGAAATCCTGCCTTTTCGTGTCTGTCTGAGTTTTATATCATTAATAATCTGGGGTTAGTTGTCATTTCTACAGTGTCTGGAACCCCCACGGACCTTAGCCACATCTTTTGTCAGACCAGTGTAAATATTTACTGTGGTGACTTGGTGTTGCTCTCTGCTGTCATTGTAAATCTGCCCTCCCTCTGCCTCTTGACAGATGAGAGTGACCCCTGGCCTTGAGGTGAAAGCGGGAGGGGTGGAGGATGGCATTTGTATGTTGTGTATGTAGTGTGTGTGTGCGCGCTTGTGAGTTGTGGGCTAAGCATTTCCTTCTAGAGCCACAAGTCCAGTTATACTCCCCGCTCAGTCATCATGCCAGGGTCTGTCGTATCATATCCCTGTATCCCATCCACAGCCTAAAAAACCTCAAACAACCCCCTCACACAGACACACACACACAACCACCACCACCTTGTGGCCACCGACTAACGGAGGGGATGGAGAGGACATAGATTGCTGAAGAGAAGGATATGGGGGTCGGTTATGGATGAGATGAGGGGATGTTAAAGATGTCAGGGGACAGCCGGGGGCTGCCACAATTTGTGGTTATATATTTTCACCGGAGCCACTTAATGTTCGACTGGCTCTCGGCCTAAGTGCTGCATTTTGGTGCGGTTAGCCCTTTAAAGAGCTGCTGCATTACGGTGGTGAGGAGCAGCATTAACATCCACTGTTCCAATATATCTTCTGTGCTCTGGATCAGGGCCTGATAATAGCATCTGTTAACATGCACTAAGTACCATTATGTAGCACATCACTTCATAAATAATACGATTAGGCGACCTTGGGGCTTTGCGACGAGCCGTGTGTTTAAATGTTCTCATCATTTATTTAGGGTGCGAATTAAAGGAAGCGCCACTTCAGAGAAGGAGGAGGAGGAGGACATGGCTGGCATACATATCTACAGAGAGGGAGAGGGAGAGAGAGAGAGAGAGAGAGAGAGAGTGTAAACTGACCCAGACAGCACACACTGTGTGGTTCTGCTGACATCAGCTTGAGGACACCATAGGCCAAAAGAACCCAGGCCTTTGATTTAGTCTATTAAGTATTCATGCAGTAGAGCTATGAGAGAAAACATTTGCCTCTTTTCTGCCGCTGTGACACATACTGAATAGCTACATACCGTAAAAACTTGACCAGCCATCTTCAACAGAGCTGCTGCATTTATCTGACAAGGGATCTTGCAACATTAGCTTGCAAATAGAAGGCTCCTGGTTTACGAGCGATATAAAAGATATCAAGACTGGAAGACTATCAAAGATAATATAGTGTAGGTAATTCAGCACACACTTTTACACAATCTGCTACTGTTTACAGAGAACCGTCCCTTGACTGCTAAAATGGAACCACACAAAAAGTCAATATCAAGCGAGGTGCCTTAAGCTCTCCAGGGCTCTGGCTAAAAATTCAGTGTAAGCCACAGTGGCGTACAAACAAGGCTCACCAAAAGACTTTCCCATGGCAGAACAGCCCACCTTAAAGTTAAGGTCAAAGACAAAGAGGTGTGTGTTGGTGTGTGTTGTGGAGGGAGAGAATGTGTTTGTGAGTCCAGGCTGTTCCAATGGATTAACCCCAGACAGATATGGGCCTAACTATCCCATCTGGCGCTCGGTCAAGAGAGATTGGCAACACAATCACTCATTTCAATTTGCCCTGAAACCTTATAGCCTGGCAGGCCCCCGCTCAAATGGTATGCTAATGTGAAAGGTATCTAGGATTCTATCGCCTCTATTCCACAGAGGCCTTTCCCTCCGTGCAGCACAGTGCACTTGAACTGCGGCTGGGGCGGGAGCTCCACGGCCCACGCTGCAATAAGGGCCGGAGCCCCCTTTGCGCTCAAACTAACCACTTTAGCTAAAGTGAGTGTTAATTATGGACAGGCAAAGCAGTCAATAAAAGGTTAATGTAAAAGTCAAAGGATAAATTCCTTTAAGCATTGCATCATTCCACCATCTCCAACACACTGCTCGCAGGTCTCCTAATCAATACGTTTTACTGTAATGCGCTCCCCATCGATCCCTGCGCCCCCACCCCACCCCCCACCTTCTCCACCATCCGGGCTCCATCACTTGGTTAAAGAAAGCAGAAAGGAGAAAGAGGTGAGGAAAAGAGAGAGAGAGAGATACAACCGAGAGTAAATAAAATGATTAACCTCAGTATCACTTTGTTGTTTTGCTCTTTGTCTCTCTCTCTGAAAGGCTTGTTAGAAGAGTGCAGGGTGTTCCAATATCATCACTGCCATCACCACCATCTCAACCATCACAATCATCAGCATCATCAGCCCACTCAATCTCTGGCTGGTGTGTAATTGTGTAGCAGCACACTCAAGCAGGGCTATACATTAAAAGGCCCACTGCTCTTAACAGGATGGAAATCCGCCTAATAGACAACATCAGTGCTTCCAACTCTGGCAATTACACTGATAAATGCACAATTGTGTCAGGCCAAGTGAAAAAGAACCCAGAGAACGTAGATAGGAGACAACGCTTATTGCATTATTGCTACAGGAGGTCATTTGTAACCACATGGGACTAGACAGCTTGGGCTGCTTGACTTAGGACATCATGTTAGGACAAGGGTGGAGCCACGCCTTACTAATGGAAAGCTTTTTGGAAGGGAATTACGAAGGCTCAGATATCATTTCTAAAGTGGATGTGGTTTAATTGTGAGAGCAACGCAAATTACCTTTCTGTTTGTGGATCAATGCGGAATATGTGTCCTTTGAATGTTCTGCATGAAATATCACCAATACTACCTTCAACAAAAGTATGTAGTGTTAGGGTCTGGGTTGGGGTTTAATAGCATTTGATCCAATCCAGTTCAGTAAAAATCCACTGAATTCAAATTCCAATCCAAATCCAAATGTACCGTAAAAGATCTGTTTATATTTCAATGGTTTTAAGCAACTAAAACTGAAAGACTAAAATTTTCACCTGATAGATATTGTTTGTGGCAATCACTACCTGAATTACATTGTTCTTTGCTAATAAAAAAGTTAGAAAAGACCAGATTAATTATTTGATAAAGATTTATTAGACATCTCTTGTTTACAATATAAACATGGGTATTGCATTGACAATCATCTCCAAAATATGTGCCAAGCCCTGCGCATTAGCTACTGGCAGACAAACAAAGCCTGCATAAATGTGAAACTACGCATTACATCAATCAATCAATCATCCATGTGAATTTTGAGCTGTATTACATGCTTGTGCTGATCAAGGGAAGCAAAATACCTCAGATCACCTGCTTTCTCATGCTCTGCCTGCACTTCTTCTGACTCTCTAGCAATCCTGTGCAGGTGTGAATTTTTATGGTTTTGGCAACCCGAGTGCCCGATAGCTGAGAATGCAATCAAACAATTCGTGAAAAAACAGGCATGTGTCTCATAAATCAGCCTGCCCCTGAAGGTAAGGCGTGCAATCACGTCCCAAGGAGAGAGAGGAAAGAAAGAAGTATATTATCCATGTACATTATGTATCTGTGCAATGTTGTGTAAGAAATGAGCTATTGAGCACATCTGTCTTTGTATGTCATGGAGTTAAGTAATGGCCGCGATAGCATTTATCTACATACTTATCTTTCTACTGTGTTGTGCAAGATATTAGTGATGTCATGCAGAGGGCAGTATAACAGGGAGACATTAAGAACAAGGCCCAACCTGTGAAGTGTCAAGCTTTGGATCTAACCCTACACCACCCAAGACTCTTGTGAACTTTCAGGGCTGACTTCATTAGAGCTTGAACAGATCCTCAGATCCCCACCCACCATCCCAACTCCCATTATCCCAATCACTGCCACACTCAGTCTTAAATGTAAAGTGGTGCAAAATGTGAGCCAGCCAGCCAGCCAGAAAGCGTGGGCAGGGCCGTGTCTTAACCGTTTCCTCAGGATCAATCAAATGCTATTGTGTCTCCAGACAGCTGCTGACTGTACTCTTTGAGTATGTGAGGTAGGCAATTGTGGAGAGCGAAACAGAGAGAGAAGGTGGTGGTGCTGGTGTGTGTGTGTGTGTGTGTGTGGGGGGGGCGTCATCAAATGCGTGACATATGTTCCTTTCATTTTGATTCCCTCTAAGGAGCCAAGGCTAATAAAACTAACATCTGATGCACTATTTTTCCCTTTAATTAATGGTTGTGGAAACCACACAAAAATGCATTAGCACCGGGGGGTTTGGGGGTAGGAGAGGAGGTGGGTGGCTGCATGGTGCTTTCAACACTCTCCCGCCACTTGCCACCAGGGCTCTGATGCTGCTGGGAGCAATGACTCTGCCAAGGAGCATGGGTACCTTTGGGTGGGGCAGCCCCTTCCTCATACTCTGTAAGGTGCCCCTCTTGCCAGCTGCAGTCTAGGCTGCTCATTAAACCACATGAAACAAATAGGGCTCATTATTGGCATCTCCAGCCAGACGCAGAGTTTGCATTGGGTCCATGTACTGTATGCTTAACGGCTGAAACAGAGTAGGTTCATCGTACCTGCACAGCCACTGCTTGCTTCACAAGCGTTTGATGTGGCCTGGCTGGCTGCCCCGTCTAGAGCAGGGTGAACCAGATGTAACAGAAAAACACACACAAAGCTAGGTAGCCTCTAAATAGCCTTCATAATTGGAGGCAATAAAACACTATTGCAGTCTTGAAGTGCAAAGGAGGCAAGTCCGTGAACTACAGCTACTGCTCTCAAAAACCAGGTGGACGTCCATTAGGTGCTTAACAGCATAACAAATTACCGAACACCCTGGCCTGCTCCTTCTCTTCCTCAGGCTATGGGATGGAATGTGGCCTAATGTCAACACAGGCGCAAAATTTACGAGCGGACAACTATTGTTCAAATGCAATCAGGTTCTAATAAAAAAAGAGGCAGGAAAAGGACAAACAGATAGGGCCCTCCTGGCCGTTTACCCCACCGACAAGAGGTAGAGAGACAGATCACCCCCTAAGGCTCTGGATCTGTGTGTGTATATTGGAGAGGAAGAAAGTGTCACAGTGAGAGTGAGAGATCTTATGTGTGTGTGTGTGTGTGTGTGTGTGTGTGTGTGTGTGTGTGTGTGCGTGCTCCAGACTGCAGACTGACTGGGGAGGAATGAGGGTGGCTGCAGCTTCTAGACTTCTAGACACCTGTGCCAGGCCACAGGCTAGCTCAACAAAAAACAACAAAAAACAAACGTTTACTGGGTCCTGCCTGTAACACCGAAAGGAAAGCACTCAGCAGGGACAGATAGCCTAGATCAACGCAGCAACCCATTCCATCATCGTCCCAAATGAACCACACACGTGGCCAAATGCCATAGTGAAACATTTTGATTTATACAGGCTAAACTAATTAGTTGTTTCTAAAGAGACACTGACGTTTTTCGTGATGACGCTGTTTATTTATAAAGCCCAGGAGAGAAAATGGAGCAATCGGAGGACTTGATGGCAAGGGTAAAGAGGTTACAAGCCTGCGAGTGATTGCAGTTTTTCACAGCTCGGCGTTCTAAGGCTGTAAATCTGCTGTTGTGGAATCAGGAAGAGGGTTACTGTGGCGTTGGGAGCACTAACTCTTAGATTTCCAGGGCACACCGTTGCTGTGAAAACTTGTTCTGAGAGTGTTCTTGTAAAACGATCATTTTTAACCCTCGTCCCCCACCCTCCACCACATGCCCCCTCCCTCCTGGCCAAGCGTCACTGCCTTGTGGGCATCATCTGAATGGTGCAATAAAGCTAGTGATGGATGAGGCTTGCCTCAACAGCTATACAGCCAAGTCATTGGACGACACCTGACCCCAGTCACATGATAAGGTCGATCCAACATAGGCACAATTCCCACCTGTCTTCAGGTGACAATGGCGGGGTCAAGCTGGCCCGGCTAATTATAGTCTATTGTAACTTCAATTGCCTGGTTACAAGTCATCCTTCTAGCTCCAGGGGATGTGGTGTTAAGTTCTGAAGCCTTTGTCTAAAGTTAAACTGTGAGATAGACGCTTTCAAATGTTGCACAAAAGGATATTGGATTTCAGAAACATGTATATTAAACTGCCTTACAAAAAAAATAAAGATAGACACTAAATTAGCTACTCCCTTTAAATTTAGCATTACAACTAAAGGGTACTATACTATTCTTTGAAAACTCATTGTTGACATTGCTTTGTCATGATGCTTGTCACATAATAGGATCAGCAAACCAGTGATTGTAAACACCACCTACTGAAACTGTCATAAATTTGAAACCCCATAAATTGGACAGGTCTAGGCGTAGACTATAATATGACCATCAGCACAGACAAGACATTCTTGTAACAGCAAATAGCCAAAAAACAGAACTTCATCACATAATCATATAAATGAAAAACAAAAGATGTAATTAGAAATGTGTCATTTAAAGTAAAAAAAACACCCATGTGTATGCTAGACTGACTACTTTAATGGTTGTAATAAGAAGTATCAGCTATATATCCCAGCTTGCACTGAAGGAGAGACAGGTTATAGTCTTTTTACAGGGCACCAGTCTAATCAAGTTGTGGTGACCCCCCTGACCTTTCCTCTAGTGCCACCATCTGGCAATATTTTGCACTTTTAGGCAAGCAAGGCAGGAGTTATGACTTTCAGTCTAATTTCAGCTGATTTATTTTTTTGGTTAACCTTTGAATGGACAAACTAAGGAGTGGCACACAGAAGTAGTTGTGCACATTCCCACATGGGCATCTGCCATAAGTCAACAACGAAAAACCAGCATTACTCATTCTATTTACAGTACAGGATGAACTCATTCTGAAAATGTCAGGCTGGGTATACAGCAACATATGAGTCGTATTTTCCCAGATACATTTGTTTTTTTTCTTCCAGTAAACAAACAAAAGAAAAAGTCCCAAACTCAGTAAAGCTTCTCATCCAAGCCTGAGAGAGGCCTATAGCATTTGTAACACAGTAATGCGAGTGTGTGCGCATTCGTGTGTGCACACGTGTATGCTGTGCGTCCATGCCAGAGGATTGTTTTCCGCCAGGTGTTTGAACTTCTGCATCACCTGGTGCTCCTGCTGCGTGAACACGAGTTTTGTTTCACCCTATTAAGTAAATAGTGTAATTAAAGGGCCTCGGCATTTAAAACGCTGTGAACAGCCAGCAATTTGTTTGGAAGAGCAGCCAGGCTAGGCCCTGAGGCTCTGCACCAAACAGGATGCAAAGAGTACACACAGCAAGCCAGGGAACGCCATGTAATGGCATGTGTGTGTGTGTGTGTGTGTGTGTGTGTGTGTGTGTGTGTGTATGAGTATGAGTACATATAGTACCTGCCTATGCTGATGACTTGGTGCGTGTGTATGTGGTATGGGTGTAAATCAAACTGTGAAAGTTGTTCTGGGTGTTGAAAAAATGCTGTTTGTGGTCTAACAGTTACTAAGTAGTGTTCTATTTGTAATGACAATAAACTTGATCCAATAACCGTAATACCAGCATAACCGAGGTCAGTGTTTCTTAGAACCCAACCCTTTGTCTATAGTGGCACAGGCATTCATATTAATTCTGATGTGAGTCAAAAAGAGTAAAAGAAAAGGTGACACAGGCTTAGCTTCTTTGCCACTAAAGACAACAATAAGACAAAAGGCACATGCAGAGCTCAGCACAATAAAAACAGAGGGATTACAACTGGTAACAGAGATCAACTCTCTTCATTAGTTTCCTCTCTTAATTTCCACTCCACAAACATCCCCACTCTGCACTACCTATCCCAGCGAGGATGCTTCAGACTAAAGTCTTTGCCCTTACTGCTGATCCAGGGTCAGCTGTGGGGAGTAAGAGAGGGATAACCTCTTTCTGAGCCCCATAGAAGCCCAGATGGCTGTGCGAAAGCTCTGATCCAAAAACTAGCTTACAACTCAATCGCTGTAGCCACATCTCCAAGTCCACAGTTTAACCCCCTCCGACTTCAGCCAAGGTCACAGATGCACACTTGAGAGGCAAAAAGAGCCAGGAGTGAAGTGCTGCCAGAGTCGAAGGAATTAGATCCGGGCTGAGTGGCCCTCATCTGGCTAAGCCTGGTAAGTAGCAAGACTAACAGGCTGAGGCACGGTGGGTTGGGTTTGCAGACACACACACACACACACACACACACGCTTGTAAGCTTGCACGCAAACAACACACATAAGTAAGGAGGTAAACACACACTTACATAGTTACACACACATACACATACACACGGAAGGACTCGGAGGGCTACAGATGGTGTGCCCTGGGCCTGGTGACTAGGGCTCTGAATGAGCTAGTTTTTGAGTGAGTATGGAAGCTGCAACGACGCACTGGGCTCAGGGGTTGGGACGGAAGACAGAGAACAGCGGAAGGAGTGCATGGGGGTAGATAGGAGCGGGTGGGGTCTTAGTCCTTTCCCTGCATGGGGGCTCCTAACATTTTTAGTACAATATCAGCATGTCACTGTCCATTCGTCCCCTTGCCCTATTGCCCATATCCTACCCCCATGTCTCCCTATGCCAACACGCCTAACACTGCAAGCACACGCCCCACAAATACACAAACACTAACATACACACAACACACACTCTGGGAGCCAGCGGCCTCTTCACCCATAATTCCGCCTGACTTCCGCTGTCTGACTGGCAGGAGACAGGGAGGGTGAGGACAACAAGCTGTGAATACGGGAAGAGACAGAAAATCATTGAGAACCTTGCCTTTATGAATCTTTGATGAGAGAGAGTGGGGGTTTGTGGGGGCTTTGCCTCTGGTTAAATCAGAGCAAAGCGCGTGTGGTGTGTGCATGACTGCCAACAGAGGTTGAAATAAACAGGGCCTGGACCAAGCCCAGACAAACGCAAACTCTGCAGTTGCAAACATTTGTCCCTGCAATTAGTCCCTGTCCTTCCTGTTCATGTTGCAGGTAAGTGGTATTGGGAGCAAGCAAAACAGCTATAGCTATGAGTGCCTAGGAGACCAGTGGAAGGTTGAGATGCATCTGGAGTTCTTTGTGTGCAAGTCGAAGGCATCTTCCATATTTAATTGTGCAGCTGGCAACAACTTGGTTTACTAAAGATGAATCAATCAATTAATCTCTGTACAGAAAGTAGGCACAATAATACAAACACTTCATGAGAAAGGTTCACATAAGTTTACATGCCATTTCACAACACTGCCAACATACTTTAACTGTCCATGTTTATCATACCCCTGTTGGGTAATTTTAAGTTGTGACTGCTGTTCCACTTTCTTATTCCGTTTACCCAGGTTTGTTTTTAATTACCGTGTCCAAGACATATTAATCATCTTGTTATTTTTGACAGATGCACCTGCACTTTGGGCACAGATGATGTGGTATCTCTGTTAGATTAGTCAGAGACATTTACTTCAAGGAATTGACCATTTACAGCTGTTACAATTCTACAGAAAAGGCTCTGCTGTTTTAGTCCCCACCCCATGAATCCAAGCAGCAAAGATTCTGCGGAGAGAGTTTATCCCTGTAAATATACACATACATGGAAATTTAATCTCAGTTCATTTAACAACAATTATGATTCCACTGGTCCTATGTGCTTTGTGAAACAGGACAATTCAAAATATTAATATCTTTTAAGATTCCTGTCCCATTTAGTCAAATTTTGCAGGTAGTCCTGCAAAGATTTCTGTTTCTTATGGCTGACATTGCTAGTAATAGCCCCCATTACTCATCTGAGAGGGGAACAGTTTAACATACACTAACAAGTCCGGCTTTCTGCAATGATAAATGACATGCAACTATGTGCAAGAAGAATAGCAAACAATATGACGAGCTGGTATTATGCTGTCCTACACAGCAATTTCCTAATTAACAATGATAAAGTATGTTGCACTGTCTTGTAAAGGTATACTAGCTTGCAATCAAAGCGTGGGAAGTTGTATTACACACCCTTGTGGTGTTCCTTCTTTCAATGTTCATTGTTTTACTTCACACCTGTTCTCGCATCTGACATCGGACACATAAAAAGCTGATGTTGACGCAAAGCAGGGTATTTTAATTAATAATACAAGACATGTTACAACAACTCTACTTCAAGACTCAGAAACTGCTTTTTAATAGATGTCAAGCAGGTGCCAATTTTCTTCTCAACATGACTTGGCTTATGTTACGAAACAAGCGGAGCGGCATAGTAGCTTTATCTCATCTGCCACCTGTGACAGCTCAGAATTCAGAGTCCTCCAGGAAGCTCGGTTCATGTTAATGTGTCACCAATGAGGCCTTTTGAAGACTTGATTCATCCATCTGTCAGCGAACACAGAGGTACTGCCGACTGATTTCCGATCACATAAGAGCTTGGCAATGAGATGAACTGTCTTACGCTGATCAAGAGTTGTCTTGACTTCCATTTACATCTGTCAGGCTGAAATTTTACACTTTGCTACACATGTTGATCACATATAGCAAAGTATGGGCACAATTTCAAGCTACTGTTTGGACTCATCTAGTTTGGGCTTGAATAAGGAGAGAATTTGAAGGCGCAGGATTGATTGACACCTAAAGCATATTTTCTCACAGCTTGTAGCCTCAGGAGAAGACAATGGAGGACTATGCCAGTTTTGGGTTGGGTCATTAGGTATAGACTGAGTCTAACAGTGCCCCCTGATGGTCCATGCATGCTTTGTGCCAGGGAAGAAAGATAAAAGTAGGGTGAGTAGTGTGGCTAGAAAAAGTAATGCCAAGGAAACAACATTACCTGACATCAAATGGAGCCTTTGTCCAGCCTTTGTTTGCAAGCAAAGGGAGGTGAAAAGAGCAGTACTTAGCAGAGCAGCTAACCTGTGGCCATATCTGCTGGACAAATCAATAGTGTCTGAGAGCCGAGTGGAGTGTGCTCCGGGGGGAGCTGGAGGGGCTTCCCCCTGGCCCGCTGCCCCCAGGCCCCTCCTGGGGGGGTGTACCTGCCTGTCTCTTTGCCCTCTGTCTCTTCTGCCTCAGTGCTCCCATCCTGCAACTACTCACTCATACAGATACATATACACAAGTGCATGGAACAAGCCGACATATACTTTGGTACGGGCGTCCTGTGACATCTTGTAGCACCATCTATACTATGAAGTGCAACAAGGCATCCATATTGTCTAAAAGGTTACACTACAAATGCGGACTTTTAAAAGGTATATAAGAACATGTACAAGCAAATTCAAACCTGTGCACCTACACACACACACACACACACACACACAGCTACATATTGATAAATGTGCACACACTGTCCCCTGACACCCTATAGTACATGGACCACAATATGGACAAGCTGCAAATGGCCTACCATTGTAGTGGTCTTTCACACAAGAGGGTAGAAGAAGCCATACCAAATGCACAACAGAACACCTCCCTCACCTGACCCTGAAGCCCTGGAGAACAGTCAGGTCCTCAGCAACAGTAAAAGCAGTACTCCTCCAAACTGCAGGAATCCAATTCTCTAAAAAACAGAGACCCTTTCCCTCATCTGTCCCCCACTTGCTGCTGCCAACTTACTTTCAATCACAGTTAACATCACAGAACAAGAAGTGGAGGGATGGGAGGGGGGCGAAACACAAGCCTGCTGCACAATGTACTTGTCTGGCAGCTGCTTACTCTGACATTTGAGGCCATGGGGACCTTGTTGAAAGAGCAGATGCTCACTGATGTACAGGCACAGGAACATGGCAACTACACAAGTGGCTGAAGCAGAAAAAAAAATCTGCACAAACATATGAGGAGGAAAGAACAAGGGAAAAAAGCTGAAGATGGCAGGCTCACGCAGAGATGTATTGAGTGTAGAAACACGACCACAAATACACAGCAGAGTGGACATGGCACACTGACATGCCCATAGATGAAAGAAGACACCATGCATCAACAGTGAAACAGATGTGAAATAATCAGAGGTACCCATATGACAAACAATCACATGAATATTTCTACACTAACAAGCAGATACTGATACATGGAAACTGTACATGTAAATGTATAATCACATGCACACAATTAAAAGCTTCCACACAAGATGTGCACAGGAGACTATTTAAAATATGTGTGATAAAAAACAGACAGAAATCCACACACTTGGACGGATAAGAGTACGAGCTGACCCAATCTCCACGCATTACAATATAAACGCATGAACCTACTAATCTTCTATATTATTATGCCAACAATGTAATGCACCTTGAGTGACAACATGTTTCTGGAATATTGGTAACAATCACTGACGCAAATTAACAGGAAAGGACAGAATTCAATGGTTACAGATGGATGAAGAAAGCCAAGAAAAGATTAGCGTAGCGGGAGATGGAGAAAATAAAGAGACACAGCAAATACAGAACGATAGAAAGATGAGATCGGAGGAAAACAGATGGAAACAAAAGAGAGAAACACAAGACATAGAATGCAAAGTGGGAGAGGTACAGAGCACGCAGCATCATGGTGCATCTCCGGCAGAGAGAAATTAGTTTCCGCAGAGGGCCGCAGGCAGCGTTATGGAAATGGGTGGCTGGCAGCTTCTTTGGCTGACTGTAAACAGGATCTTGGTAAGGCATACAGCCTCTGGTGAGGCCCACGGAGTCCGGCATCACTGCAATGCTGTGTCGAGCTGTAATACTCCCACGGTCCCTCCTTCTATCTGTCTGGTTCCTTTGCTCCAACCTGCCCAAACTCCGCTCGTGAGTAATTTATGAAGCTGGTGGGGGTGGTTGCGGAAGTGGTACGTGCACATCCTGACACCAAATACATGACATGTTCCACATGTCTTCCTACTAAACTACAAAGAGCCCTTTTGTCTCTACAAAGAAAAAGAAACACCAAAAAGTAGTTAAGGCGTTTGGGGTGCTTGCATCACTTTGTGAACTGCTGTGAACTAGGTACTTAATGGCAACCCCAGTTAGGAGGCTAAACCAGAATAAAAGTATCTCTCTCTGTTAATGGTTAGTATAAGCCCTAATTAAGCTGTTCGTTCAAGGACTATGACATTATCTGGCAGCATTGTCTTGGTTATCTGGCAGAATTGTCCTTTGGTTATGCCAGGGTACAGATGCGATGCACTGCCAAGTAACTAGAAGAAAAGGAGGCCAAAAGACAAGCCAGGAGTTAAGGGACAGCCAGTGCACTCACAAATTCTGAGTCCGTGTTCAAACTGGACATCCATCAAAATCCACTTTGCAGATGTTCCCACTACAGTTTTACTACATCTTGCCTCATTGCCTACCAATCTACTACATGGTCAATTCAAACTCCAAGTGTCACATTTTGTGTGTATGTGTGTGTCAGCCATTTAAGTACAAGTGTAAGTATGTGTACTTGTCTGGCTCTAAAAGTAACTGATGCAGGCCTCTCTCTATCCTCTTCTTAACTCTTCCTTTTCTTAGCACAATCACAGAAGGCCTGCATTATCTTTGCCATGCTGTGAAACAAAGTGCAGTGGCGTAATGCGAGGTCTTACACAAAAGTAAACAACTTCATCTTGTGTCTGAAATATGTGTCACTGCGATTGTGCAAAGCTGCCCATCGACACAGCAGTGTCGGGTTGAAGGAGCGTCTCCTAATTAATGAGCAAGATAGAGAGAGAGTGAAAGAGAGAAACTCTCTTCCACAGTTCTTCTTCAAACAAACACTTCCTACGGGACCCCATTGTTTGGACTGAGGCATCATGGGTAGCCTTATTTACAGATTTTAATTGCTCTGGTGATCTGTGGGTAAAACACCCTGTCGTAATCACCTCACAATAGAATTGTTACTCTTTCTGACAATTGTAATAAAATGCTCTACAGCGCCCAGGGGAAAATGAGGAGAAGGAAACAGAGAAGGGCAGGGAGAAAGAAACACAGATGGTAGACGATGCAAAGAAAACAGGAAAAACAGAGAAAAAATAAGTAAAGAAAAAATATTTTGGATGCAAATCTTCTCAGCAAGAGGAACTAATCTGAGCGGGCGGGAAGCAGGGATGAGGATGGGACTGTTGTCCAAGGAAATGATTGCTCTCCCACCTCAAAGTGACAACCATGAGAAGCTCACCGTTCCTGGACCTCCGAAGCGGAACCGCAGAGGTGACATGCGCTGCAACCATCACACAACACACATACACCTACACACACACAGACAGATTGGGAATGAGGAGGTAGGTCACCTACAGGAAGAGATTAGTGTCACCAGGCAGAGGTAGGAACATGGGACTGTCATCTGCAGCTGTCTCTGATCTAGGAGGAGCTGGCAAAACCAGCTCTTATGTACTTCCATACTGCTTTCAAAGGGCTGGTAAAACAGGGATAAAATCAGTTCATTTCAAATAGACAGCTACCTTTTACATGTAATGAGTCACCAGAAAAATAGAAACACCTGTACATTGTAATGCAATAGACTTCAACAGCCATGGAATAAACAATTTTTGCTGAGACCAGTTTGTTTCTTGTTTGGTACAATTTGAGGCCATACTTTTTGGTAGTGTGTTGGATTACACTACATGCACTGAAAAGTGTTTCTAATAATGTGTTCATTTCATTTACATATATAGAAGAAAATATAACAAACCATCAACCACACTAAATGTAAGCTTATGTCTTTTTCTTTTCTGTCTGTGGCAGCTATAGGATATATTTTCTTTAATTGCAATTTATTAGTTGCACGGAGGCACAATCAAAACAATGTGCATCATTTTATACAGCACTGAGAAGACATTCCACTGCAGTCTGTTCGTTTTTGTTGAGACGAAGAGTAGCAGCTCCTCTACTCGGTGAAAGAGCTGTTTTACTTAAGTGTGTCAAACTCTATCCCATTATTATGCCTGCTGATAAAGGTAATACAAACACCCTGTGCATCAAAGGTCCATGAAAAATTAAACAGCCAATCAGCTGGCAATTATTCTCTTTAATCTCCTGGAGGCAGCCAATGGGGATGTGCCTCCGGTGGTGGTGGCCTGGAAGGGATTCATGCTTTTGGTTCTGCACATTCCACAATCCAAACACTTACTTTGCATTATGCTCAGCTCAGGCTAAAATAAAGTACAGGAAAACTTTCTAAACTCTTTTACTTTCTCTTATTTGTGAAAATACACCATCTTGAGTATTGATATATTAAAGCCAGATAAGTCAATTTGCCTTTGTTTCTCCTAGACTATGGATCGTTTAAAGGCATTTCAACTGGACATGAAGACACCCTGTTCATGTTCCAACAGAGCTGATCAATTGCCCATTTAAAGCAGCAGGATGTGGTGCCATGGTGTTTAGAGGAGGTAATGTTTATTGTATTACCATCAGAGCTTAAGACCTCTGGGTATATGCCGTTGATCTCCAGCTGTCAATGCCCTTTGTCATAATGTATTACAAAGTATTGACTACTTTGTTATGGATTACAATAGATGCAGATCAGCAGCTACAAAAAAATGATCATTACAGCTACTACATGATGATGGAAATACTTAACTGCCTACTGCTGCCAGAAGTGACGCTATCATTAGAAAGTCTCCAAACCAAAATGCAACTCTCTGCTGTCCTTCAGCAAGTCACGTGCTCCGTAATATGATTAGAAACAAATTCCCTGAAAAGCTGTGTGCCAAACTGCACCTTAAGTGAACTAAAAAACAAAATGACTGACAGTGGAGGTTATATGGACCATCTTACTTGGTCTGGTCTGGTGTCGCTGGCTATGGCTCGACCACCAGTTTGATTCCTGTCACTCCTGTCCACACTATCCTCACAAACACGATTCCATCCCCGTCGAATCGATGGACGTGTGCAGCCGCTCAATGCCAATGATTCTCCCCTGATCTTAATTAGAGAAACACATCAGATACAAACGACATCTCAAATCAATCGACAAGTACAGGGTGAGGAGACTGGGGTTATAGACAGAGACTTTCAGTCTCTTTTCCACAACATGAATCCTAAATTCTATATTTTAACTAAACAGCTTTGAGGCCTCATCTGAAATGTAAGCAGCCCCATGTCAAGGATCTATCTGGTTTGAAAATTAGCCAGAAACTCGCACAACATAATCACGGAAAATAGTTCCTAGATGTGCTGATAAATTATTAATGGAGAGAGATGCTATCCAGTCCATCTCTGACTTCTCCACCCCATGTTCTTTCCTTTACTCTTCATCTCCATTTTCCACTCCATCTCTTCCCCACTCTGTCATGGGAAATGGATGAATGGTGGCATAAAGACAGAAACAGGCCGACAAGCTCCTTAGCCGCATGGCTGAGTATATAACTAGCAACATTAGTGAACACCTACACCCAAGGAGCCCATCAAAGACAAGCGTATTTAGTGTGGCGTCTAGGGAAACACACACACACACCTGTGTGCCAAATGCTAATTTTATTGGCACATATGTGCACACTGACATTGATGTACTCAAACATGTAAGCATGTATGTAGGCACACACTGATATATTACAAAGCTGTGCACGCACACACACACACACACACACACACACACACACACACACACACACACACACACACACACACACACACACACACACACACAACACACACACACACACACCACTAAGGGAGTCAATAGTGCTGATTTTCCTTGTCAGCTCCTCGGCAGGCACTGGTTTAAAGAGACATCAATCTGTGATGTCAGCACTTACCTAATGAACCCGCTCAGATCGATGAAAGCACTGGTCCGCTACACAGCTTGCCTTCAGTGCCTGGCCTGCTTTTATGTGTACTTTGACTCTTTTGGGATCTATGCTGGACCACAACTTGCCCAAGGTGTGTGTGTCCACGTGTGCAAGCAGCTTCCTGGATAAATGTTTGCTGATGTACCCATTTCATCTGCGCGTGTCTGTGTGTTTACAAAAGTACTGTAGTAAATGTGTACAGTACAAAATAATTGCACAGCTATGCAGACCTATGTAATACTATGATTATTTACGCACTTGTGCACACCTTGTTTACACATCACATATGTCCTATTATGTGCTGGTGTGCGTGTGTGTCTGTATGTAAATATGTTTGAGTGAGTGAATATTTACAGTGCCTGTACATGTAGGCCTATGAGGTGTGAATACAAGTTATGTGGTTATGCAGGATATGTATAGTAGGAATAATTATGAGTTGCTGTATATGTATATGTATGCAGGAATATGTAAACCTGTCCCTTCTTTTCTCCCAAAATGCATCAGTTTATAGGCTGAATGGCAGTGGCAATGGCTACGGGGGTGGCAGCAGCATGAGATGCTGTACAATTAGATTAGTTCCATTTCCTTTGATCGGCCTCACCCCGTCCCATCTTGCATGTGACAGTTCAAATGCAGGAGCCTTCCTGCGCCACTTAATTGACCAGAATAAACATATTATATTGTGATAAGTGTCGCGATTGTAACAAATTGTACGGCATGACTGACACAAATCATGGCATTAGCCTTGCCTCTCTTATCAGTGGCCTCCCCATGCCTTTTCAATAAACAATCTAGCAGAGAGAAAGAGAGAGAAAGGCAAAGCAAGGGAGAGAAGAAAGGAGAGAGGGAGGGATTGATGGTGGGTGAGGAGAATGGGAGCGCTGTGGCCGCGATCTAACGTTTACCCACTTAACCATTCAAAAAGTCATCTTCTTCCATCAGCGCTTCACTCGGCGCTGCATGAGAAACATTATCTTTCCACAGGAGCTATCATTCACAGATGGCTTCCCCCTTCTCAGCAACCTGCCACCATGCATTTCCAACACTGGGTATTGTGTATGTGTGAGTGTATGTGTGTCTTTTAGTATAGGCATGGGAATGATGTAGGAAGTTGGGAGGAGAAACAATAGAAGAGAAACAAGAGGGAGAGGACGTGTGTATATGGATTTTTTTGTATGTTCACATTTATGTGTGCAGCTATGAGTGTAGAGGTTTGAAGGGAGAAAGGGAAGGGATGAAGAGAACTGCTGGAGGCATGTGGGGTGGGTGGGTGGAGGGAGGGAGGCTGACGTGTTAATCAGTGAATCAGCGTCCATCCACTAATGTCTGCCAGTGTAAATAAGGCCCTCATCTCCTGCCGTCACATACGCTGGCTTTCCAGCCCATTAGGCCCGAGCTGGCTGGCTGAGGCGGCCCACCGCTCGCTGGAGACTCATTTACGTGTCTATAGGCATCTGTGGCTGGTGATAGGGAGCCCACGTGAAATTAATGGGACTATGGGTGCTGCCAGCCAGCCAGCCAGCCAGCCAGCAAGCCAGCCAGCTCTCCTGCGCCCACACACACACACACACACACACACACACACGCAAACACACTCTTTACACACACCAATCACCGGCATGTATGCTTGAATGCATAAGCTCTACATGTGCACACACACACACATATTATATAAAAAGGCACAGGCATACACACGATACAGTGGTTTTTATGCATGCTGGGTAAACTAACCTTTGCAGTAAAGATTTAGCAGCTTTATTAGTTTAGGAAATGGCTGTAATTAAGGATAATTCATAATGGCTGCTTCTCCCCTTTCTGTGGTATCAAAAGGGGGCTGGCCTAATTTAGACTGCTTGCGTTTGTGCACTAGGGCAGTAAAATGGGTGGAGTGGGGGAAATACATGGGCATGGAAAGCGAGAGGGAGGCCTCTGCAAGGTTCAGATATGCTGTATGGTCAACATGGCAGCTGAGGGTTATTGCCTTACGGTCTTTACACATCCTTTATAAAATTCAACATTTCACACAGCAACATTTTATTTGGCTGACAATTTCCAAAATTCATAGCATTCATAGGGAACATACTGTAAATCTGAATATAAAATAATAAAGGCAGGGCAAGACATTTCACCATATCCGAAACGAAAAGCTTTCAGAGTTTAGGAAGGTGTAATTTTCACAGTGACAGTTATTTGTATGGTTATGGACCCTAACACACACAGAGCACTGGGTTATAGATTACAAAAAGGAAAAACATGAAAATCAGCTTAACTTAATAGCAACAGAGGACAGATTAGAGGACAGATCTTGTGTATTTCACATGTTTTACCACACTCAATCTCTGAAGCAAGGCAAGACAGGGCACTCCTATCAAAACAATGAGACACTCACGTCTCAGTACCAGGTGGCCAGGCAGCCAGGGCAGGGAAACAAGGGGCTGAGCACATTCCCTAGGCTCCAGAGAGGAGGTGTACGTCTGCATTGAGCCCACCTCCCTTTCCCTCTCCCCCACCGGAGGTGAGGCACGAAACCAGAGGAAAGGATCAATAAGTGCACAGATGCTGCCAGCTCCTTTCACTCATTACCACTGATGAATAATAGAGGACAGCCTCAACCTCCCTAGGATTCTTGTCCTCTCTGAATGTGCACACATAGAGAGACACAAATGCAAACACACAGGAAAAGAAGGTAATGCAACACTTGAGCACATGAGGACAGAAGTCACATCAAGTTCAATCTCAGGTGTCATAAATGCATTGGTTTTACTGACAACTACTGTTAGAGTTGCATCTAACAGTAGAGATATAAGATGCTGGAGCATTTTGTTCAACATGCCCAACTCATGCAGAACAACGAAAAAGCAAATAAGTCTCCACGCTCTCTCAAAATAAGGGCAACACAAAATCTGAGCAATGGAAAAGAAAACAACATAGGGCACAGTCCTGTAAGGCAGAAAATCTCACTCCAAAGGTTCCTCAGTTTTGGCTAAACACCATCTTCTACAGTACACCTTTCACCCCCTTTAGTGCATGAGGTATGAGGAGCAGCAAGGCACTTACCATCTGCCCTTAAGTTAAAGCAAAAGCCAAACAAAACAAAAAACACCACCAGCAGCAGCAGCAGCACCAGCTTAAAGCTACACACAATCAATTATGGAGTAGCAACCTGTCCAAAATGTGATTTCCACACTGTCCGTCACATCTTTCACACCATTATCGATTACCTTCGCTTGTAACGTTTTCTGTTAATTCTGTTCACCCACACAAAATCTATATGTGTGCATTGCAAAGCATGCATCTGAGCTGAGCAGAGGCTGCCTCAGTTCCGCAGGCCAGACAATCACTGTCAATCTACCTAATGACCAAGTGTCTGCTGATGCATGCTAGTGAAGTGGCGAGAGTCCCGGGGTGCCACATGAAGCAGAATGGAGAGCATCCCCTGCTTCTCAAAGTGTTGAAAGGGCATGTAAACCTCCTTGCTGGAGCTTTCCCAATGCTTCTCACTTTCCTCAGTAACTTTAGTTAGATCAAAGAGAATGGGGCTCTAAGTAGAAGGAGTACAGATCAACTAGGTTTGGGGTTGAGTCACATAAGGATGCAGGGGGAAAGCTGAATGATAGAATATTCTGTCAGAGTGCAATTCCTCTGCTAACGGAAGTGTGTTTTAACAATGTATGGCGCAAGAAAATCCTCCCTAAAGGATTAGGTTCAGTGAGGAAAGAGCAAAGGATGGGTGGACAGCAGGAAGTTGTAAGACAAGGGGGCCTGATGTTCCTGCTGTAAAACCCTGCCCTGTCTTCATTCCTGTGAGCGCTATCACAGAAGGTGGTGGCTCTGTCCAGTACATCAGCCTAAGGATGTAGGAGATTGAATCAGACCTGCCGGTTCGCTGGCCATTTCAGCAGCAAAATAAATGACAAGGCAAGTGCTGGGGGAGAGAGAGTACGAGAGCAGCCCAAAGGTGTGACCCCACTGATGAGATGAGAGGCAGTCCAGACAGAATCTTAGATAGAGATGGGAGATGGAGAGAGAGGAAGAGATAGTGGGGGCCCGGTGTCACTTTATCAAATTCCTCCCTGGCAAATGGTAACAGAGGTCAGGGGAAGAAAAGCATGGGGGCAGAGCGTAAAGCTGAGTGAAAACACAGTGCTGCTCTAATACCTTTCATAAAGAGAAAAGCCTCCTCATCCGCCAGCCATGATTAAATATAACCTGAGTGCTGGAAAACTAACCCCCACTACCCTGCCAAGGCCTAAGTTTGTGTGTGCATGTGTGTGCGTATGTACACTTGTGGGGTGAGGAGGGTAAAAGCAATTTGTGGAGAACTTGTTGGGTAAGTGGAGTGTGTTTTTGTGGCACCAGTAAGGGGGTGGAGGAAGAAATGGGTGCTGGACGTGCACATCCCGGCCTGCAGCTCTCTGACACCAGCCGGGCAACATTAATGTGTTAGACTGCTGGTCGCCTGAAATTAATGTTGTCATCAGCAGCTGGACGAGAAGAGTGAGACTGTGTAACATCTGCTGAACAGCGGCCACTGTGGTCACATGTGGCAATTACAGGATGAAGGCATTCAATTTCAATTTCATTTTCTAAGATTCTCTTGAGTAACTTGCTTTAAAGTCACCATTCAGTGACCTGAGGCAACATACAAGCAGCAATCTGCAACATGAAATCATTTGCTCTCCTGTTCATTTTGCCGTTTCTTTAATCAAATCAAAGTCATATTTTTTTGTGAAAAAGGCTCCTGGCTGAGTGCAGGGGAAGTAGAAGGCAGGGGTCCACAAATATGTCTCTTGTGAAGTAGGTTGCTTTTACTTTTTACTTTTCTTTTGTGATAAAATGAGTGAAATGTTCATCTGTCACATGCTAACACATGTAAGCACCAGTAGAGAAGAGTCGTAAGGTCAGTGACCTGCTTCAGTAATGTCACATCAATATCTAGCTTATGTTTGCTAACATAGAAGCATTAGCCACCATGAGCTACTTGCCATACCAGACCTAGTAAGGCTGTGGCAGTATTTTAATTCGGTGTGGGTGGATCTATTTGATTTTTTTCTTTCAAATGTGCATAAGCTGACTTGTCAAGGCTGGGAGCAAAGTGGACTTGCACCCCTGTGGAGCCAGTACAAAGGGCAAGTTGTTTAACTAGAGACTGTCCTAAAATTCAAAGACCACACATTCATTGTCTACAAAGCCAATATGTACATGCATTCAAAATTTACAAGTACATAAATAATTAGGAATTTTCTTCCATGTGCAATGTGCCAAAAGAAGGGCTTGCAAATTTACAAAAGGAAGACTACACTGTTGACACTTGGATATGAGGAGCCAATATAAACAATAACCTTATTTTATATATGCCTATGTGGCCCTCTGAGATAGAAAGAAATTGGGTCATCAGTGTCACTCAGAACCCCAATGTGGAGGCTTGTTTTCTTGATCTAATAGAAGGTAATGATCCAGAGAGCAGGGCTAGGCTTCCTCTTCCATGGAGCAGGCCTCCGGGGGCTACTCCACCCCTGACAGAGGCAGTGGTCGTGGCAGTGCAATAAGAATAAACACATGCAGGCGGGGAGTCTATTTGGCTGAGAGTGATGGCTAGCTTGTTGCTTATCCCAGCCCAATAAATCTCCATACAGGGCCGAGAGATGAGCGCCGCTTATCTCATCAGCCTCGCGACTGATGCCTCTGACCGAGTGCCGCCGCTCAGACCCTTGATTTATCATGAACAGAGAAGGGGAGAGGTTCTTCACCGTAGTAGAGCTAAAATAGAGAGAGAGAAAGGGAGGGGGACACAGACGGAGATGCAAAGAGAAGGGAGGGAGGGAGAAAATGAAATAAAAAGGGGGAGTAAAATAGACATATTGAAAAGCAGAGGGCAAAGGGAGATAATGCAGAAATATAGAGAGCAAACAGAAAGGTTTTCAAGGGAAAACACGGAGGCTTTGGCGTGAGGCGACGCAATAAACTAAAAATAAAACTCCCAAACCTGAGGAGGAGGAGAGTGGAGTGTGGGGGTAAATGTCACAATCTCCATGTCAGGGGGAGTTGGTGAGGGGAATTGCACTTGAGGGCTGGATTCTGTGAGATTCAGCAGTTTTTTCAAGGAAAAGAAGAAGGATAGAAAGGGACACCGGACTACTATATTTGAAGCACTTCCCTTTTCCTGACTGATGCTAGATGGACACATGCTTGCACTTGTACCACGCTCTCCAGGGTTGCTCATTATAAAATAAAGACTTGTGTTAAGTGAAGATGGTTGATTTAATGTATGTAAGTTACCTTTGTGTAACTTACATACATTAAATCTACAATGCATGTTGTGCGGGGCACAGTTCATGTTTGGCATTTGGGAATTAAGATCATTGATGCCATCTTAGAATAACACACAGATGGAGTATTAGCATTGTAGCCTGCTTAATATCTTCACTTAGCCTCCACAAACATGAGCTATGACACAACTTCAACACTCGGGATGAAACTGTGCCTCCATCTGCCCACCAGGTCCGCAATGTGATGAATAGTTTGGCCCTGTAACACCAACAGATTAACCCAATAAGAGGTTTTTAGCAGTGTGAGAGCCGAGGGCCAGAGGATGAAGAGAGTGTGCATGTGTCTGTGGTAGGACTTGGCACTGGTGGTGGTGTTGGTTTAAGGTGGGGAGGACAATAATAAGGAGCGAGAGGGGCAAGGAGAATTATGTCAGTGTGATTGTCAATCATGGGTGGCGGGCAGACGGTGAAAGTCAAAGACAGCAGTGGGGGGGGGTCTGTGCCCTGCTCTCTCTCCCTCTCTCTCTCTCTCTCTCTCTCTCATTTTACCTCGCTCCCTCCCTCTCTCTCCATCTTGTGGCCATATGAATTAGTGTGGTGAGAGGAGAGAATGAAGAAGGTGGGAGGGGAGGATGGGGAGTGACGGGAAACAGACGGGTATAATATTCTCATCACTCTTCACTCTGAAGTCGTTGGTGAGGAGCGTGGCCCAGGGCACTCAGCGGCCCAGCCAGCCGCCTCGCAGACCCTGCAAATATTCCTAAACCTCAATTTTTCATATTTCCCTGTATGCATAAGGAGATGAAAAATCATCCGATCATTTGTATTGTCTGACTGAGGTTATACACAAATATTAGTTTATCTACCGCACCTAAGATTGCCTCCCTAAGCAAGACGGATTGGTCTTTTGGAGAGGGCAATATTCCCCGTGAACATATTCAGTCCATCTTTTATGTGCTGCAATTCACAGAGCAGCAGGTATGAGTTCCATCTCCAGACAGGCTCGATAAAGCTAAACACCCAATAGAGACACCGCTTATTATACACAATACGCTTTAATTGCCAGACAATTTGCAGCCGGGTAAAATTTATAGTTTTCAAAAATGATCTCATGCAAAGAGCCTTGACACCTAATATTCGTATTCATTCTGTGCACATTTACTGAACACTCATCTAAAATGATTATTAAAGCAAAACAAGCAAAGGAATCAATTTGACTTGAGAGTGGGGGGAAAAAAAGAGGGAAAAAACTCTTGAAATCACAGCCTCAATTGATTTCCGTTACCTCTTCTGTGAACTACAGAGTGTCTGGTCCTCTGCTCCAAGAGAGTAAAAAAGGAAGAAAGTGAGAAAAATGAGAGGAGGAGGGGGTGTGAAGAAGAGTTCTGGGTCAGAAATCCCTGGGCGATTATTCACCACTCAGCCATGTGTAAAACTCATTAGACAATGCGTAATGCCTTTAATCAGATCAATGGCATAAACAACTCCAAACTGATAGCTCCCATCAAAACTTACATAAAGCATGGCAAATTTCTCATTTACTTATAGAAATAAGTGAAGACAGGGGAATTATCCCCAAAATGGGCCTAATTGTTCTCTGTCTTCAAATCAATACTGTGGTGGGAAATAAATAAACAGATAAATAACAAAAGTTAAGTGTGAGAACAATGTGGAAAGAGGGCTAAAGGAGCGTGTGGGGAGAGAGAGAGAGAGAGAGAGAGAGAGAGAGAGAGAATGAGCGTCTCCTTTAACATAAAATATTTTCTGATCAGTGAGATTTAATGTTTCAGGTAAAAGTGATGGATTTTCTTTGTAAAAATACAAAATGTTCACGTACATTGTGACTAATCATCTCTGAAAAAAAAATACAATACTGTACGGTGAAACTGTAAGATGAAGGCCGGCAAGGGGTAACACTTTTCTCACCTTCTCTTTTTCCTGCCCCTTCTCCAGCGAGCTTTGAGGTGGTGACAGTCTAGGAAGCGGTTGGGCAAGGGTGTTGAGGGTAATTAGGCGGGTGGAGGTACAGATGTTGAGCTGTGGAGGACCCTTACCGGGATACTGAGAAGCATTGGAGCATAAATAACCCTGCATCTGCCTCTCTCTGCCAGCTCTAAGTACCTTTCTTTGTTAGGCTATGGGTCTTCATTTTTTACAGTTGACAGGCAATGTTATTTCAGTTATTTGGTGGCATCTGGTTAGGCTGGGTGTGAGAGAAAGGGAGTAAGAAAAAAAACTGCTAACACACACACACACAGGACGTACTTTAATTAATTGCGGGAAGATTACATGGTCTTCCAACCGTGTAGTTTGTCATCAGAGCCCATTACACACTTCTATTAGATGTTTCTTCACAGTGTCAAGTGTAATTTGAAGGAGAGTCTTGGTGGAGGATCTCTAAGTACAGTGAGAGGCCTAATCGGGGCGACTAAGGTTCATATTGACTGAGGCTAAAATAACAAACTCTCCCACCCCTCAATTAGCAGAAAGCAGTATGTAAACAACTAAGTCCTATTGGAGCGCTGCCTATTTCATGGTGTGTCACTCACTCATGCTGGTGACACAGGGCTGTGGTTGTCTCCATGCCTGCCGCTGGTCTGCTTCTGTTGCCCTAGTGCCATTGCTCTTCATTTCAGTGGGAGAAGCTTTATTTTCATTGCCAAGCAATGAAGTGTCTTTGTATGACTGCGGAGCACACCACAATCAATCTTACACCAGCGGAGTTAACAGGACAGAAACCAATGCAGCCGTTACTCGGCACAGAACATTACCAGTGTATGGACTCATTATTCATCAGAGGCTCCATTAGACACCGCTCACTACTCTGCCACGCTGGATATGAGACAGACAGACAGCAAGTCAGTGCTATGTCACACACAACACTGCCCACAGTGGAACAACAGTAGAGGAATCATGCACGGGATACTATTGTATACACTGCAGCTGCAACACCAGAAAACTCACAATTTACATGTTTGTTTCTCTTGCTAAATTGAGGGTTTGTACAATCTTTCATGATTTCATGACTCTCTGCTAATGCAAACCATTCAACATCGTACTGTAGATTTTTTTTTAAATGCAAGAAGCCAGTTTTAAAGTAAAATTGATGTACTTGCTATTTTCTTTTAATTAGATGGCAACCATAAAATGTGGTTCCTGGTTTACTCTACTAAAATTCCCCAGAATACTGTCACCGCTTTGCAGGCACATTCCTGTGTCCCATGCCATCTACCCACAGATAAATGTGTATGACAGACTGTGTGCCTTCCTGTGCCGCCACCACAGTTGGTAAAGTAACTAATGACACAGCAGTTAATGGTCAACATTAGGGAAGAAAGAATAATAGACTATAATCCATACATCAGCCTCATAACCCCAAGCTCTAATTGGCCACACATACTGTGTAAACCAGGAGGGACGCACATGACTTCAGTCGCAGCGTCACATACAAGATTTTACAACATCAGACAGCAGTTAAAAGTGGTGGGGAGACAGACAGGGAGAGCTGGCTGCTGAGCAGAACCAAGGTGGCAGCACACAACACATGAGGAGTCCCTTATAAGCCTGTCTGCTTCTTCCTCCTCCTCGCTGTCACCGCTGCAACCGTAACCATCCCCTGCCATCACTGCCAGTGGGGCCTGGGACAGCTGCTCACCAGAACAACCCCATCACACACACACACACACACACACACACACACACACACACACACACACACACACACACACACACACACACACACACACACACACACACACACACACACACACACACACACACACACACAGCACAGCCTACTGTACAACTACAACCAGGCACTGGGACCCACGGTAATTGGGCTTTTTCACTCCAGCGGCCAACAACAAGCAATGGCACATTCCTGTCTTGCCACAATGGCAGCTTAAAAAATGGCATAATAAAAGACAGCACAAACAAACATCCCAGAGGACCCCGGCTGCAACATTCAGATGGTTGCAAACCAGGCGATAAACACCAGCTCGGGGAACAGACGACCAGAACATGGTCAGGAAAACAGGAAGCACTCCCGCAAACAGGAAGTGACACGGGCCCTCTCATCTAGATCCTCTAGCTCAACAACGTGTGGGGGAAATAAAAAGAAAAGCTAATGAGAACAGCAAAGACATAGGTATGGCTGTTTACAAGTGTCTGCCTTCAATTTGAGAGGGAACTGAAATGGAAATTGAGGACAAACAATCAATGCCTCATTATAATCTCACATCATGTACGCCGGCTTGTTTTTATACCCCTGTCAGTTTATTGTGAGAGACTAATTTTGGCTTGTGTTTGTTATTCTACCGCTATTACAGGCTCATGTGTCCTCATTCTTAATTTCTGTCCCAGTTACTTTTTTGGCTTTCTTGTTTATTATATTCTGCTCAAATGTTTCGCGTCGTACTTTGAATCTTCTTTGCATCTTCAGCAGGATCCATGCGAGTGCCCTAACAGTGAAATAGTTAAGTGGGTGACATACCTCTCTCATTCTTTATCTGCACCATTATCTTTTTATTCTCATTTTCTTCCCAAAGCAGGGGGAGTGTTGATGTCTGCTAACTCAAACTCCTACTCTCAGTCAAACCTACAATTACTGCCTTGTCTATCTCTACCTTAAACATTGCTTAACAAGAAAAATATGCCAATACACCGCAAACGCTTTCATTTGGGTTCTGAAATTAAACAAGCCGCTTGGAGCCATGTTGTAAATTACCCTGAGGAATGTGCAACTGGGCGCAGACACAAAGAGCACATCACATAGACTCCCTCAATAGCAGAGCACTTATAATTTGTAACATTTTGCAAATATTTATTATTTTTCACCTGTCCCTTTGTCGCCATGGCCCTCTCCAGCCCCGGGGCTGAGCGCTTATCTGATTAGCGTGTCATGTCAGAGATTTGTCATAAAGCCATAACATACACTTTGGGTTTCAAAGGGAGCAGAGGCACTCCCTTAGCATGTGAAGACATGGCCACATATAGCCGCTTATATGCAGAGGAGCTCAACCGTTTAGTGTCTGTCTGTCTCCCAGTGGCACCGTACAATGCCATCACAGTGCTCTAAATATGTGAGTGTGTATGTGTTTTTCAGTGTGCATCCATTAATATTTGCAACCCTTTTTTGACTTTTATTAGAATTTTGAAATTACAGACAAATCTTATATTAATCCATCCATCCATCTTCATCCGCTTATCCGGGGTGGGGTCGTGGGGATCTATATTAATGTTCAAATAAATTTAAAACGTGCATAAATGTAACATATCTAATTCAACCTTAATAATCACTAAGGTAAGTAACAAAGAAACCTGATAGTCCAATAGTCACTTATTTTTTATTTATTATTTTTATTGTAATTGTGAGCTTTCTTGTGCTATAGACTCAGAGTGAGTACCTGCAGAAATAATGGACAAAGAGAATCTCTGACTGAAAAATAGTTTCACTATGCAAAGACATGATTTCAACTTTCAAAGGCACATCACTTTGTAGCATGTTTGCACCATGCTATACCTCCAATTTATGTTTCACATGAAGTGCTGCACATATATAAATGAACTCTAACCTTTGCAATTAGATTCAGCCTCCATTAGGTTGGGCAGTAAATTGCACACGGCGATTCATTTAAACCCATATTTGATGGGTTGGTGGGTGTTAATTTTAAGTCCTGTACACTCATGACCACTAGCACCTGAGGGCAGGACTGAGCCCTAAACAGGCGTTAATACCTGGCTCAGTGTCCCGCCCGAGGCTGCTGTCAGTGCATGACGGATCAGACACACCTGATGGCTCTATCTCTAACAAGCATCTCTGAATCCTCATCAGAGCACTTACTGAATTGTAATTAATTCCCTCCAACATTGCTGACAGACATAGTGCTTCATCTGTCGCTGTTCACTTGCCTGGCTGGGCCCCAAGCAAAAACAGACAGGCAGAGATGGAGCGATACAGACAGAGAGAAAAAGAAGGTGTTATGCAGTTTAGCTGCTGGTAAAACAAATAATATTGAGAGCAGTGTGCTGTAAAGGAGGAAGAACAAAGAGTGTGAGCGATCTATTGGCAAACCTTTCATTTAACAAAGGGAGTACTGTGAGACCATCAGAGGAGAGAGAAAGATGTAGCGCAAGAGAGAAAGAAAGATGAAGCGGTAAAGAAGAATGACAAGAACAGAGCAGGAGGCAAAATAAAGAAAATGGCAGGCAAACAACAAAGGGATTACTGGAGAGACATGACGAGACGGGGAGATGTTCGTTACGCAGTAAGTGGGGGAGACAAAGACGATCAGCTACTGACACCTTTACACTTTAATTGCCAAAATCAGAAATTAGTGCAGGCTCTTTGTGTTTTCTCCAGACAATGAGCAGTCACAGGCAAAAACACACATTTCACGAGGACATGTGACGGGATGTCAAAGTAGAAGTCACTATCTCAAGCCTTATGTGGTACTGTAAGAGAGCAAGCCTCCCACATCTAACCCTTGCAAACTGTCAGAAGAAATAAATGTAAATCCATTATCCCTCTAAAGTTAATTATCAATCGCTTTGGAAAAAAAAAAAAATCAACAGAAGAAGAAGATGGGGGAAGGCCGAATGTACGTGTACACGGCAACGGCGGAACTGGAAGACTTCTCATTATTTTCAGAAGTATAGCAGGCGAGGAGATGTTTTGTATTTCTGAATCTGTCCAGTTTTCCGACATTCTTGAAAAACAGAGCTTGTAGTGCTTGTTTATCAAATCACCCGCAAAGGAAGGCAACAGTAAATAAGTCATGGATTCAAATACGCGGAGTCCTGAGATTTCCCACAATTATAATTCGCTCACTCCATGTGGAAGCGTCTTTCGTCAGACGAGCGTAACCCTTTACGTGCATGTCCCTGCGATGTTGGTGCTTTCATTCACAACACAGCCATACGGGCATTTTGAAACATTACTAGGCCTTGAGGTGGGAAAATGGAGGTACAGATTTTCCTAAATACCAATCCCTGTTGACCCCATGCAGAAAATGTTCCTGAACACTTCTGGGATAGACTGTGTGTGTTTTAGGGGTATAATGCTGACAATAAATGTCATATCAAGCCTCAATATCGAATCTGCATGGATTTCAAGCACTTTACACAGCTTTAAATATCAGGATCAACACTTGCATATTAGTGGTTGCAACAGGTTAGTGCTTACTAATCGTTTCCAGGTAGTGACGTGCATGTTGCGCTCGATCAGAAGGATGGAGGTTGGGAGTATCCGGTGTTTTGGTGGTTGGTCTCGAAGGCTGAAATGGAGTAAAGCCGAATCAATGCTAGCTGCTTCACCCCTGTCATCACTGATATCATAAGAAAGTGCTAATTAACTTACTGCAACCTCTGGAACAGCTTTGACCAGAGGGCTAATGTAGCCTAATCGCGTGTGGGGCCTTGTGCTTACTTCCCCAGGACTTTCTCCCTTCCCAGTCTTCACAGTTAATCGATTGTAAACTGCAGCTGGGGTCACGGCAGCCCACAACTTCCCTTGCTGACCCTTCAACACCCCCGGGCAGGACCTTAATGGAGCCATGCTCCCCAGAAATCAATACTCAAAGTGGGCATGGATCACCATATGAGCCCCCTACTGATGGGATCTGACAATAGGGCTGAGCTTTGAATGTCTAAATACAAGAAGCAGTTACTGGAATTTATAGGCTTCTGCCTGAAATATTTTTCTCTCTCCAACTGACTTTGTAAAGCCATTTTGAAAAAGATAAATGAAGCTGCAACAAATATGAACAGCAGAAAAAAATTGATGGCACATTTTCTCCTTTGATCCGATTTGCTCTTTTTTTCCAATCCAGGAGCTCCCTCCAACGCGTGTCTCGCTAGGCGTGTGCAGAAGAACACATGTCAACTACAGGCCGATCTGGTCTATCGAGACGCTTAAGCCCACGCGCTGAGTGGGGAACGACCTAAAAGACAACAGCAGCAATAACCAATAAGGCAACCACATTAATTCCTCTTCACCTTGGGAGGACCTGTTTGAGTGGCTGTGTCCCGTTAAGATTAATTCCCGCCTAATACTAATTGGTCCTTCGGCTGAGAGGGCCCTAGGGGAACGGTTCCCTTTGGTCCACTCTCGCTGGGGCTCGCCACCATTGGAGGGGTGCTGATGAGCTGGCGTTTTTATCAGCCGCAGCATTCCGCCAGAGCTCCCCCAGGGCTCTGCACAAGCTATAATTAAGTCTCACACAATCCATAATTGCTGTGTTTACAATTACTGTAGAAGAGGAACACAGAGGCAAAGCAAGAAGAAGAGCAGAGAGCGTGCACAAGGAAATGGAATAAAAGAGAAAAAAGAGAAAGGATGAAACTGAGAAAAGAACTAGCCTGGCCCTACATTAAAAGGTGCAAAACTCATATTAAAATCTCTTTTTCTGCTGCCCCATCTCCCTTCACTTTGCCTTAATAAGCTCTCAGGGCTGTTTGGCAGGGGTAAAGCCCATCACTTATTTATTTTTCCCAGATAGCCCTATTAATTTTCCCCAGGCCTGGAGTGCTCAGGCAGACAGAGATGTGGACTGGATCTGCCGTCCCTCGGGTGCTCCTCGAGGAAGAGCCGTAAATGACCCAAATAAAGGGTACTTTTGAAGGCTGTGGAGAGGCGCCGGCACCATTAAAACTAAATGAAGTGTTTATTAGCCATGCCGACAGCACTCTAAACACTGCCAGATCAAGGGCAGTTACAGTTAATGTGTCTCTCCAAAGCATTCGCTGTTTGTTTAGCCTCGCCAATGGGCCTGAAAGAACCAAAGGACAGACTTTTTAATGCTATTTTTCATGCATTTCTCTCGCCCAGTCTCTCCATTTCTCACACCTGGTCCTCCCTCGTCTTCTTTTTTCTATCTCTTACTTTTGTACCATCACCCACCACCCAAACTCCTCACCACTAAGCTCCCTTTCCTGTCTTTCCAGCAGAAAAAAAGCCTGTATATTGTGGTTTCCCCTTGGATCTGGAAGCCACACAGTGAGGTTAATGTAAGGGAGGTGTGACAGCAGCAAAGAACACCCATAAGAAGGTAGAACAAAAACAGTAAGACGTGGTGTGTCTCTGTGGAAAGGGGGCCCGTTGCACTCTGTGTACTGTCTGTGGCTGGGCAGGAGACTCTGATGGGGGACCAAAAGCTGCTTTTAAGGCTCTGATTGCTCTGCATTCTGAAATTCCCCTTAAAAGTTTCCCTTCCCTCTAATTACATTCTTCATTTCATTTCGGCTTTTAGACAAACTGCCAGTGAAGCTTTTGGAGAAGGCAAAAAAAAGGAGAAGCTGGGCTCAATTTCACTTTGTTATTTTTTATAAGGTTTGAGTTTGTAATGAAAAAAATGTGCTGAAATTGGATAAAATGGGGAATAAACTGTCCATTTATCTTCTTTATATTTTCCCTCTAATAGGCAGAGTTATTACGCACATGACATAAAACAGACATTTACATTTACAGAAACACATTTCATAGCAAATACTGCACCTGAAATGGCTCTTTGGCAATTTTGATGATGCTTAAAAATCAGCTGGTGAGTGTTATTTTCTCATTAGCTCATATTTAACATTTTAATGTGATATTTTTTCCAAGCTGTCGCATTTTCCTCCACAATAATACCGTGTGTGAGTGAGAATAATGACACTCATTTAGAGATGAATTAAAAGTTCATACAATGAAAGCCTTGAAATCTTTCATATGCCACCTCAAAACAGTTTTTTTTTCTTCCACAGATCTCTCTAATTATTTTTCATAACCTCAAGCAGTGTACAGTAATATCACAGCTTCCTGTTCTAACTTGCCTGTCTGTGGCTGACACCATTTAAAGCAACTCTCCACCCTTTCTGCCCCCACTTCTGCTTAACACTTCACTTCTCATCTTAAAAATGAGCCAGGTTGGAGAGTCAACAGCAGTCGCAAATGAAGTTCTTCTCCAAATTGCCGGGTTTCGCATGAAGATTGATGTTGGACACAGTACACTTCTGAAGTCATAGGCTGAAATTACAATCCAGTGTGATTATCCTTGCCCATTAATAGCAGCAGATAGCATGTCACAATCAGGGATGTGCATAATTAATCAGTGGTTACTCTTTACACCCCCTCCTCTCTCTCCTCTTACCCCTTTTCCTCTGGGCTATTTTCAATGTAAAACAGGGTTACGGACAATTCCCAGCAGTGTAACTAAATGCACAGCCCAAAGCTTACAAGACGATGTGAGTCCCTCTATTGACAAAACATCACTGACTAGTAATGAACACAGTGAGTGTTTTTACTAATTCCCGATTCCTTAATTTATCATCCCTACACATTATCACAAACCCACACCTTCATGTGAGATCACTTAACATTAAAAAAACACACTCCCTTCCACTAGACTACAGTTTCCAAGAAGACATTATTCATGTGCTTTCCCTTTGTTCATATTTGTGTGCCCTTTTTAATGAGAACAGCCTGATTTTGTAATCCAGCATTATTTTTCTCATTTTCTTTTTGATATCAAAATAAAGCCCTTCAGGCAAAGCAAAAGACAGAAAGAGAAAAATTCACACAAATCCTGCTCCCTTTTATATTTTTCATATCTTCACCTGTCCTGGTCTAACACACTGTTTGTAGATCACTATCAAAGCTTTCCTCTCTCTTTATTTGACCTTCCTCCCCAGAAAGAAAACCTCAGGCTGATTCCCTTCGCAACAAAACAACACTGTCAAACCTAAAGCCCGCTGACTTTCAAACTTTCCCTCAGCAAGACTTTCTGCTCACCGGCTCTCTGGAGAACCAGGCCTTCCATCAATGCCAAGCCCAAACCGTGGAGCTCCAGCTCAGTCAATGTGATTTATATAAGTTATTATAGCCCATTACAGAACAAAAACAGGACAAAAACCCACTTCACAACAGAAGCAGGGCCAAACAATGGGACCACAGTGGTGAGCGTTGGCGTACGGGTGGGTGAAGTCCAGCACATGCCTGAGCTGTCACTCACCACACATTGTCTTTAATCTAATTCTACACATGGTTTCGTTTCAATCCGAATCAAAAGCTCTCATGTTAACAAACCATAACAGATCTCCCTTAATCCGCCTGGCAACAAAAGATGGATGCAAGAGACACTCCGCCTCTTCGTCCCTGAAATCACACCTAATTTGCATACAAAACACTTGCTGGAGGTAAGGGCATATATTAAAGCCATTATTTTGCGTTGTTCTCAATGGAAAAAAAAAAGTTTGCATAATTGTGTTTAGCATTATGTGGAATGGAAGCTCAGCCATCCAAGAGCAACTTAGCAAATCCTTCCTGTTGCTGCTGGCCATCCATACTCCTGCGTTCTCTAGATAATACAGGAGTAGACAAATAGGGACATGTCTCTCTCGCAATAACCAAATTGGAGACACTACTGCTTCAAAGGCTTGCACGCTGCAATGTTACTATTCATGACCTTGTTAAGAGTGTGTCCTTCATATAATTACTATGACAGCTTCACAGAAAGCCTCATGAAAAACTGTATTTGATATGTCATACATTTTTCAGAAGTGGAGCATACAATAATGACTGATGAAGAAAAACAACATGACTCATTGCTCTGTAAACATCAGCTGAAACTGAAAGTCCTCACTAAATATTGAAATAACTATCAAATACGAGTCACTGTAGTTTTTTGTCAAGGTGGCCGATATTAACTTATTAAAAAAGTGCACTAATTCCCTTTTACTGTGAAAGTATAACACCATGTTGGTGCTTTCCAAAAAAATTAAACAAACATCCACAAGAACAGAGACACATACCAACTTTTTCCTCCTGCCAAATGTGAATGCCTGGTTGACAGACTGGTCATGTGTCCAACTGATGCCTCTTAAGAAAACCATGCGAGGAGGAAGGGGAAGGATTCAACTCAACTTGTACAATTGCAGTGTGTGTCAGCAGGCCTCAAGAACGTGTGCTGTTTCCAAACCCACAGCCAAGGGAATTAGTCAGTGCTAATGTGGCCACTTTGCTAGATCAAACGGGGGAGAGGTTAGTCACTGGCAACAGGACTGGCTAATAAGCATCCAACGGCATGTCAGTGCAGGAGGTCTGATTTGCACAATCTTCATACTCCAACGCTAACAGTAATGATGAGAACCTGACTTGTACATCTGTTCATGACAGCTACCTCAGGCAAAATGTGCAAGAGTTGAAGCAAAACATAATTCATTATGGTGATATGATGCTTTTTATTTTTACTCACGCTTGTACGCACGCACGCTTGCACGCACGCTTGCACGCACGCACACACACGAGCAGTTATTTTTTCAGGTGATGTGACGATTGTGTTGATCTCTATCTCTGGGATACGCAGTAACTCACCCAGCCTGACTTGCTGGGCCCTGTTCTGTCCCAGGTGCCTCCAGGGGTTTTACCGCACACCTGTGTGTTGAACAGGACTTGCACTGTCCTGAGCGGCAGTTTTCAATGTTGCCCCTGCCTCCTGGTGGCTTGGAGCATAAAAAAACACAAGCTTTAGCTCTCTTCAAACGCATACATAAAGGCCTTGGTGGATGCTTTTATCATGTTGCACATTAGCCCTGCCCCATTTATACATGTGAGTGCATTCCCTCAAAGGTGTGCTCATATCATATGTGTGCAGCCCTGTCATCTGCATAGAGGCGTGCAAACGCACACAAAAACGCATACACATTAGCATGTTGCCGTGGATGTGTGAGCGGCAGCTGGGTGTAAATTGCACACGGGTCTAGCGTAATGAGGACTGATGGCTTATGGCTGCTGTATATTCCAGGAGGGTGTCTTCTGACAGCTTTGGGAGCCGATAAAGTAATAACTAATAATGTGCAGATAGTGGCGGCACAGTGTGACAACTATGCTAACGCTGAGAGAGAGAGAGAGAGAGCGAAAGAGAAGAAAAAAGAAAGAGAGAGGGTGAGGGGAAGAGAGACAGGGAGGGGGCTTGTGCTATGGGGGCTTCCTTTCAAGTTTCAAACACAACCTCCGGTGATGGTTTCAAACCTAATTCACTACCTCCAATAAACACACAGGCAGAAAGAGAATACATAAACTGTTTAACAATCCTCACTTTGAAAAAAAGAGAAAAGAACAGACGGCAAAAAAAGAGAAGGTATCCATCCGGCATTGCTTTTTTATAATCCGTCAAAACTATAAACAGAAATTGAAATAAGAAGAGCTAAGATAGGTGTGTAAGAGAAGCACCAGGGACAGAGGAGACTGCTCTCTCCCCCTCTCTTCCCGCAGAAGCAAGTGATCCTGCTCAGGTCCTTACAACATGGAGACTCCTCCATAAATTATAGTCTCCACAGTAAGAAGACGGAAGAGTGTCTCACAGTGACAGAAGACTCTGTGCATACAGCTCTCGTCTTCTTCTTCTCCATCCTCTCTTCCACTACAGCTTTTTTGACAGGGTCTTGTGACTCTGTAGTGCAGAACAGACAACCTTCACAGAGCAAATACAGTAGGTTCTGTGTACACTGGTGGAAGAGATGTGGAGAGCCATGGGGTTAGTTGGGACCATAGCTGCTATACTGTAGCTACCAGACCATTCAACATACAGCACTCCAAATCAAAACCATTTGTGCTAAGTGAAGGATTGTACATGGGTTGACTTGACATTCACAGTGCAGAGGATTAGCCTAAGGCATGTTCATATTGAAGGCAAGGCATATTTTTAGTGTTGCTGCATACAAAGTAGATATAATAATTCAAACAGATAGAAACATGCATGGGTGTGCTCCAGTTGGTGTTAATCAATGTAAAAAACATGTCCCTTCAAGTTAAGAATGTTTCAATTAGGGCAAAACGTTTGTAATTATCCCAAAACTGCATGAGTCCACTTCATGACACACACCAAGGAGAGGGAAATGGAGAGTCAGGGCTGTATCACATATTCTGTACAGCTAATATTTATGTTGTCACTGACCTCACAGTGGAGCCCACGGACTCCAGCCGTCAAATCTGCGAAAAGATCCTAGAAAAATAGTCAAGTCATTTGTATCATTATTCATACTTAAAAGTTTGCAACATGGGAGAGCTGAAGATGAAATAAGTAAAACAATTTTCTATATTGGCCTCAGCCTTAATGACAGTGTGGGAAACAACTTTTATTTATAATAGGATACTCCGACTATTAACTGTTTTCTTTTACAGCACAATCTCCAGTCTCTGAATCCCCCCATAGTTGATTAAGGACACTTTATAGATCATCAGCATCTCTTTGCTTTGACATTAGGGTGTAGTTAGTAATGGGCAATACATACGCTCTACATACACATATTCTGCTTATATTTACATGGCATGTCAGCCTGTCACTGCTGTGACTCAAAGTCACAGTCTGCGGCTAAGGAGGAATATCTCCCTACCAGTATGAGATGAAGCTAAGTATCCCAGCACCATGCACACATTTATGCCAACTGTCAGGCCTGACTTTGGCCCTGGTGTTAATCTATTTATTTACAGATCTGTGCAGCTGCAAGATCAACTTTGATCAAGTTTGGTTTTAAAAGAGAAAAGTTATGACAGGAGGTGGAGGGAACGGCAGAGTGGAAGAAAAAGAAACGGGGGAAAAAGAGAGAATGAAGGAGTGTGGTTATGTTTCAAGAGGTAAACCACAGGTTGGGTCTGGTGTAGCAGGACTGATCCGTCTTTTCCCTCTATGTGATTGGGTCTCTCATTAGGAGCCAGGCCCTGAAACCGGAGCCTTGCCTAATGCCTTGCCGTGTTTAGAGAAGCACAGAAACCATTTGGCTATAATAGCAACCTTTTCAAAAACAAACCTCTGAAATGAAAGGCGGCCAGGCTTGCAAAAACCGACAGCCGATTATTTTGAAAAGGAGGCAGGGGAGACATGACCATGAAAAATCGTAAACTGCAATTGAAAATAAAGCCAGGCGCGCAGTATGCACCACCCACTCCCCTCCTGCCATCTTTCCCATTTCCCACTACGCCTCTCTTCTTTCCACGGTTGTTCATCTGTGCATCTGTGTTTCACTCACCTTCACCCTAACCCTTCACCCATGAGATGTGTCAAAGGGTTAACTCACACACACACACCAGGCCTTCATTCCACACTGATGCTGTCACATGATAAGCTTCTCTCTCTGTCACTTATCAGTAATTTACTGCTACTTCTTTTTCCCCTTCTGTCTCTCTCTCTTTCACACAAAATGAGCTTGTTTCGCCTGAAGCAATTTGACTGCTGTGGAAGACAAGCACATATCCTTAACTCTCTGACTCTGACACAAGGTTTACTGACATCAACAAGCGTTTCCTAGGAATTTTCCATATGTAAGAACACAGTGAATATGAGTAGTCTAAAGCACTGATATGTCAGTGCCTGAACTTGCACGAATCACAGTAATGAACATGAAGCTGTATAGTGTTTTTTATGTTAATAATCAAGGATGCGTATGGTGGACAGGCCTGTTTCCATGACTAAGATGATAGAAAAGTCAAGGGGTAACTAGGTTTGGGGTCAGGGGTGCTGGGTGCGGACCCATCCTAAGTTCAGAGCTTCATGCTCCGGGGGACAGGCCATCAAAGAGAGAAGGCCACCTTGTTTAGAGCAGCAAGCTGGGCTTAAGAGCCCCCACCAGTGACAGCTCCCATGTCACAGCCAGCCCTGTGGAACACAGGTAATGTACCCTGGGGGCCTGCTGAGAGATAAAAACGCACAAGGACACCTGCGTCTGAAGCTGTAATTTGTCTTCTCTCATGTTCAAGGTGTTTTATGAGAGCAAAAGGACAAGGTGAAACAGCGAACAAAACAAGCAAGAGCTAAACTCCTCCTGAAATCCTCCCACTCTGTCTTTGCAAGCTGCTATTCTCAAATAATCTACAAGAAAAACAAAAAGATGTGCAAAATGATGCTCATCAAACCAGTGAGGACTTAAATAATATGAAAAAACCCACTCCACGGTATTTTGGGGGAGTAAAACTAGTTACTGCACCATCTAGCTTGAGTGACTTACAGATCAGTCAACTACAAGCCAACATAAGTAAAAGTCAAAAAGTTTACTGGAAGTACTTTTCTGTTGTTGTCTAAGTAAGTGGGTATGTGCATGTCTATGTGCATTTATGTGTGTGTGTGTGTGTGTGTGTGTGTGTGTGTGTGTGTGTGCATGGCTGGGGGTGACTGGTGATCCCTGCCTCTTCCTGTATATCTTATGCTGGGGTATTAGTGAGGGTCCCTCCCAGAGGCAGTGACTACACAGGCTCTTCTGAGAAGGCAGCTCATCAACGCCCCTGCTTTCAAAGGCAGCTTTAGCCATTGCCATTCAAAGCAATCAGCCCAGTCAGGGTCTGCCCATCCAGCCCAAATCCCTTCATGGCTATCAGAAGAACTCTGAGCTGGGCCTGCTGGGGGCAAGGCAGGGATGGGGGTGGGATTTGCTCATAAGGGATTGTGAAAAGGCCGTGACACGCGCTTATTCATGCCCCAATAACCCCCAACAAAATATATATACTGTTCCTGAAATAAATAATTAAAAAAGATAGGAGTTAAGGAATACCCTGCTGCAGAAGTAATGGGGCCCATCTTGAGTATTGCACATATTTATGTACACAGGCGTGTAGGCAAACGAGCACTCATAAACACATGCATTCAGTCAAGCTGCTATCTGCCATGCTGGATGACTTTACCTTCTACATTATTCAGATGCCAATGGCATCCTTTCATTGGTGTTGGGGAGGGATGGCATGGCACAGGATAAGTGCCAAGGAAGAGGCTACCGAGAGGCCACCGAAGCTTACATCTGTATCAAAGCTGGGAACAAATCTAGCTGTTGATAAACAGGTGGACATAAATGAGAGGCCAGCAGGAGCTTGTCTTTAACACGTGCCCGACTCACTCTCCTACCTATTGATTAACCAAGCCTGAGAACTTAGATGTCTAACCTGATAACAAACTGCATCTGTAACTGACTTAACTCATCATTTGCATCCTTAGAATATTTGCTTGCTCTCCCTGGTTACAAATCATTCATAATCATAGCAGTTGCATCAGTTTAATATGGGATATTTGGGATATTGTGCTGATTGTACTGATTTACCACCACCAACATGTCATTGGCTAGATTATTTGCCAGGTTTGATAAGGACATAGTGGATGTTAAGCAAAACTAAGATTGTCTAACTACTAATGGTAGTCCAGCAAAACTTTTCATACATCAACACGTTGTTGTGGAACGCACTACAATGGCTCTGCACTCTCTACATTAAACCCTTTTCAAATTGTTTATACTACAAGACTCTCCTCCCTGCGGCTCTAATCTACAGCATCAGGAGGACATCAAATCATTTTTAGGATGGATGCAACTGAGAAGTAATGAAAGCAAACAGAAAAGTTAAAAAATAGTTACTGTTAGAAAACCATCCATTATAGCATTTTGTTTCAAGCTACTGTCTTAGATTATAAATGTAAGCAAATATCTAAACACGGTCCCAGCTGTGATCTTTTAACTGTATTTTTTTATGCAATATTTGATGTGCGTGAAAGAAAACTGCAACGCTCTGGACTTTGCTATGGGCTGGTTTCGGTTATATGTGTGTGTGTGTGTGTGTCTGTGTCTGTGGAGTGGGTTCACAGGGAATATCACTGGGCAGAATTTAACCATGAGAAACAACAAAAGATGCCTCAGAAGTATGTCAGAGTGCCCTCATATCTCTGCGGTGAGGGCAGAAAGGGTACAGAGTGCTGGGAAGGGTCAGCCAATTTTAAAGAGTGTCTTGTTTTCTATCTGCATCTAAATCCAGTGGTTGTCTTTGGGCAGCTGCAGCGAAATACATAACAAAAGCTCTTCTTGAGAAACACTGGGCCAATCATAACAGGCATCAGGAGCTAGATGCAGTAAATATAAGCCAGTTATTTGAAGTTTGAGGTTTTCTCCAACCAAACAAGCTCATTTACTTTTCAAGCCCCAAGGTTTATGACAATTTCCCATAAAAGAGCAGAAAAATAGTTTCACAAAACAACTGTTTGGTTTTGGACCCAGATTGAGATACATTTAAAGTACAGTATGAAACACACACAAATGAGCAAAGACTTAAACAGATACAGAACAGCTAAGTTTCAGCTATGTGAAAACGCAAGCTGAGGGGTTTGGCTGATATGGGTTCATGACATTGAATACCAATAATCATCACCACACAATATATTTGGCAACAGTCAATCTTAATTTTCTTTTCAATTTCATACCAAAATCGTAAGTGCTAAAATCAATGTTTGCAAACAAATATTATGCTTGTTTGGACAGAAAAGTGCCTCTGAAACTGGGTTAAATCACCAGCTTTAAATCAAGAATCAATTTGCAAAAATGTTCAATATACAGTTTGTAAATCACACACTGTCATGTTCAGCTGTCTTTACAAGGATAAATTCAGGTGTTCCTTAGGCAATTTGGTCAATAATGCCATGATATATTGTCAAAATGATTATAATAATATACTTTATCTATCATTCAAGCAAAAGACAAAGTAACTTAACAAGGAAACCTTTGCATACTTCCACAACAGTCAAGAGCTGAGAGATGGTTGTGATGATGAGGGTCTTTGGTGGACTAGACCATGGACGCTCCCTGCAATTAGCTGCAGCTTTCTAGGGTTGATCCACCAGTATGGAACCAAGGCCCAAGCCTCATCCAGCATCTGGCAACCCACAACTCTCAGCATAATTACCCCAGCAACAGTGCTCCTCCTCTGAGCCTTGCTAATCTGTGGAGGCTGTGGCCCTGCCATCAGCTCCACTCGGCCACTGAAAGGGAGGGAAGGAGGAGAGGGAGGCGCAGTACCGTACCACGCACGCCCTTGTTGCTATGAATCATAATGCATAAACAGAGCAAAAGAACAGAGGACACCTTGACCTAAAACAGGATGAGGGACAAGGGAAAGGGCACAGACAGGAAGGAGGTTATTGGCCCAAACTTTGAAAGCAACTATCTGCAGAGGAGTCTCAGGAGGGCTAAACAATCACCCACTGAGAGTTGAGAGCACTAGTGCTTTCAAGCTCAGGACAGTGGGGATATTAGGAAGGTAAAAGGCCTATTGAATGCCGAGCTATCTTGCCCTGGCACTTAATCAAAGGGATTACAGCTTGGGAAGCCAAGCCCACAGGTTATCCTCCAGGAAGCATACCAAGTAGTTATCAAAAACACGAAAGTTCAAAGAAGCTCAATTTTCCTATATTAGAAGTGTTTTGGTCAGAGCCCTCTGGCTTGTTTCTAGGTAAAAGAACTGTGTTAGAAATGTCTGTGCTTGAATGCTTGGAAGGCAAGAGGAGCGGGCGAGTGCTTGTACTTCAGTGAGTCCATCGGAACAGTCACTCACTCCCAGACCCTTCTTCCGTCCCTAGAAAACCTGATACGAATGTGCTGCATATTCACACAAGTGTCTCACACAGGCATAACAGGGTGGGGCAGTATATTGTTACAACTAACCTAAACACTTTAGGAAAGCTGTCAGTAGGGGATATTACCATCTATAAGATTAGCCTGTTGCGCAGCTTTAGTAGAAATAATTGTAGCTCTTGTTTTTCTAACAGGAGTTAGCAAGTACCAAAAAAAGGAAGTAACAGGAAGTAAGAAGACTACTCTATAACGGAATACATGAATGCGGCCGAGCTGTTTACACACATGCGCTATGCATAAGGGATCAGTGTGATGTGTTTCGTGAGGTTTCCTTTGACATTTATAATTGGGCAGGCATAGGGTCAGTGGTTTGAGGCTTAATGTGAGGAGTTTGAAAGTGAAAGCATGTGACAAATCCCATGACTCCTCAAAAGATGAAGTGGTCTCTCTAAAGTACTGTGGTCTTTACAGTGGCCCAGTACAGCTCAACCAGAATCAGGATTGCATGCCCCACAAAATAACTAACTAACATTGTCAGGTTTAGTGGTTAGGGGCCCGATTAGGATTGGGGCCTCTCGCGTTGAAAACGTGTGCCTTTATAGTACTCTGAGGTGTTCTGCTGAAAACATGCAAATCATGTTAATGAGGAAACAAATTGCTACTCATGAGTTTAAACAATATGGGGATAAACATTAAGCCTTTGTCATTTTGTATCGTCACATTTTTTTTAAATTTTCACTGTGATTTGCCGGACAATTTTTCATTTGTCCAACGATAAAACCTTAATTGTCCTAGTCTCAAGAGACTGAATCATGGCAGTAAGAAGTGTCCCAAATGCAACTGAAACTTACACCACTAGGGGTGAATACCTATGAGCATCAGTCCAGTCTATCTCTCTGAGTATCGCAGAGGCTAAAGTGCGACAGCTTAACTTTACATTTTACCCATACAGGGCTTGTTATGATGAAATCAGCCTGGTCGCATATTTAGCATGTTCATTCCTGAAACCTCTAACCTGCCAGGATCCTAGTATGGCTTGAATAGTCAGAGCCCATCTGTCTAACGTTAGGCCCATTGGAAACAGATGGGCCTTTAATTGTATTTTTGTCCAAATTGCAAAATAGCTACTTGGGAAAGAAGCTAAAATAACATACAAACAACAGCAACTATGATAACAACTGCGTCTGGAATGAAATTAGTACAGTTAGAGATCAAAAACATAAGGAGCACAAATACAGCTCTGCTCTTTGAAAGGGGATCCCCCCTAACATTACTGGTCCAGTATTGATTTACTCTACAATTTCGTGTTTCTCTCCCCAGCTCCACAATCTCTGTTGAGCAGGAGGTCCGGCAAATAGCACTCATCAGAATTTTCCAAAACATGAAAGATTGATACCTTCCTTCCTTTCAAACAAAAGAATAATTGAAGAAAGGTTGAAAGTGGTATTTGGAGAAAGAAGCATTGAAACCTAACATAGAAACTCAGGTCCCAGAGTTAGTTTAATAAACCATAATGGGAAAATGTTGCAGAAAGGGCACTTGTGTGACGGAAAATCTGTACCTTGTAAAAATGTACACTCCTTCTTATTAGATCCTTCAAATATAATGTCATGGTTATGAGGGTTGCAATGGCACTTGTGCAAGACAAAACCGCTAAAATCTGGTTTGAACACAGAACAGCGATGACAGGAAATTGGTGACTAGCTAACAATATAATGAAAACTTTTACAACAATTTACTAATAATTAATCATTTCCTACCCTTGTTACACATCTAAAACAAAAGATGAGACTTCCTTTTTTCCCCAACCACTGCCAGCAGTGCAGTGTATCTGAATAGCCTCCCTTTCCTAAACCCTGCAATTTCCAACCATGGACGAAAAGGAAAGAACAGATAAACAGGCTTTTTTTTATATATTTCAGTCCAAATCACATCAAGGTATAAACAGTGAGCCCAGAGCACATCTCTTATTCTTTTTCAAAGTAAGTCCTGCTGTTCCATTTCAAATACCTTGGGGTTATGGGTCATAATGCTGCTTTCCAGCTTCTGAACACGTTTATTCAGGCATCCTACTGTAAATAGGGGGAGATTCAACATCAAATATCTCTATTCCCCATGCTGGCCCTTTCGTCTGTTCTGAGTGAATGTGTGCTTTTGGCTAACAAAGTAATGGTTTCTCCTCTTCTCTTACCAGACTCTGAATACCAAGTGGCAAAATAATTGAGGTAAGTGTTGAATACAGTTCTCTTAGGTGTCACATCGCATTAAGTAAGACCCTAAATAGGACCAGATTAATCAAAATACCCAAAACCTTAAGATAACATAAAGCCAATCTATGTCAGGAAATTAAATTTGTGTTAGCTTATGTTATGGTTTACAGCCTTTTGGCTATTAAATAGGTAATAAATGTGTTATAAAGCTCTTACAAGCCCCTAAGGCCATTAAGGGCTGAGCTGCAGAGCTGTTTACGAGATTGTTTATTACAGGCTAGGCTTATCATCATTTACCACACAGAGGTGGCTAAAACGAACTCTATAAATGGCAGATTCACTGGTACTAAGCCAAGCTAAACAAGGCTGCTATAAGTGGAATATATGAACTGTTATAAATGCACCCAGGTGATGCAAAGAGGAGAGGGTGACTTTGCAGGTGGCATCATACTGTCCCCATCCACCACACGTCCTGTCCACTGCTGAGCTGACAGGTAGGGGCACAGGGTGTTGACCTAAGGGCCTGTTAGAGACCTGGAAGTGGATAAATATAGAGCAGTAGGAGAGCATGGGTGACTTAAATGACATATGTAATGATGCTCATTCACTGCAGTCTTTTCTCTCAGACCAGAAGAGGCTTATGAGCACTGAGAACTGCTGTGTGCAGGTAAAGCCGCCGCTCTAACTGCTCGTTCTTTGAACTAAACATCGATAGCAGCACAACTGTGTCTTTTATTGTATCTTTCATGTGCTTCGACCAACACCCCTCCATCCTCGTCTAGCAGTCATATCCACAATATAAACATAAACAGCCCTATGCCTCATTTGGATTTGCAGCAAATGGGAGAGATTCATATTAAGCCTTTGCAGCTGTGTGTTCCATATTTGCATATGAGAAAACAGTTTCAAAAGCCTTGTTTATAATGCATAAGAGCCTTTTAGGCTGTCTTTACTGCAACACTTTATTCCTCCCACTGACAATCCATGCACGGGTTTGCATCATTTTGTGAGACATGCCAGTTTTGAATTATTCAGTCACTCATCTCTCCCACAGCACCGCATTTAACAAACACACATGCACATTCACATAGAAAACGACAGAGTGGTCTACAAGGATACTACAACGGCACCTCAGTCAGTCCCTTTGGAGAGGTGGGAATCCTCTTACCTAGCTGTCAGAACCTGTCGGATGCCTCTTCCTATGCCAGGCCCCTTTTATTAAAGGGGAATATGATGTACACCATCAGTCCATTTAGAAGCAGTCTGCTCCGTGTGCTTTAATGGGCCTTGGGCCTTGAGTAGAAGAAAATACAGTTCAGCTTCTCTTCACAAGTGCATAAAACAAGCAAGTCCACTGTACCAGCTCCATGCATAATTCACTGCCGGTGATGTGTGTGTCTTAAACGCTGCTTAAATATACATGGCGGCATATGCAAATTTGGCAGTGCTCTCGCATGCTGTACTTGCTAAACAGACAATAAGAGAATAGCATGCCACACAAACAGACCCTTCTGGACACAGACAGTATGTAGTATGTAAGTATATGTGTCATATTTTTCATGGAAGCCTGTGAAGACATAGATTTATTTTCTGAGCCAGCATCTACTGGTCAGTAGAGGAACTGCAGTTTAAGACTGTAGACTGCAGCATGTATTTTCGCTGTATGTGCACCAGCGTGTGTGTTTGTGTATGTGTGCGTGTGTGAGATCTTTGTGAAGGGATGTTGATGAGGGAGGAGGAGAGGGCAGACTGGTGGTGTCAGATGTTATAAATGAGGGAGGAAATGTCTTTATCCCAGATTTGGACACCCCCACCACTCTCCTTACCAATCCCTCCCGGTGTGTGTGTGTGTGTGTGTGTGTGTGTGTGTGTGTGAGGTTTAGACCAGGCACTGGCTCAGTCCGATTCCCAGCAGTGTGTCTTTAACAGGGCCTTCCCGCCGGGCTGCCAGCCTGTTCCCCCTGACGGGACAACAGCCCAGCTGATGCCCCCACAGTCCTGCCAACACAACCCACGCCTTCGACCCACAATCTGCTCCACTGATCCTGATGGAGGGATGGTGGGGAGTGATTTAAAAAAAAACAGAAAAGTGCAAAGACAATAAAGAAGACAAAAGAGAGAAAGAAAAAGGTGTTCTACTTTCTTACACAAAGCAGGTAAAGTGCAGGCCAACCCGTGAGTATGTGATTCTCAAAAGATATATTTTAGAGGAGCATTCCTTGAAGGGATGAATACATAAATGATGGGTGAACATAGAAAAAATACCTTTATTGTGAATTCTGCTGGACTCATATACTCTCTAGACAACCTCTATCATACAAATGTACAGTTTTCAGTCTTCTTCACTAAACCCACGCAATATGCTCAGGTATATTAAACTATAAACACACACACACACACACACACACACACACACACATATCTCTGACTACTAAGAAAAAGAGCTCCTCCAAAAAATTACAGGGTAGCTGTACTAAGGTAGTATCCAATTAAAAAAAGAAAAACAAAACTAATAATACGGGAACGCAATAACCAAATGTTTTATAACATATAAAATAATGCAATATCTGACCAAACAAAGATTGGATGGGGAGTTGCAGCCGAGTGGTCATTAAACTTGAACTTGACATTCACTGAGCTGCTAATGTGCTTTGGATATGCTTTGATTTGACATTTATATTGTGGCGGCTTAAGTTTTTTATAAGCAATATTTCCTCTTGTTTTTATGTGAATCCATCTATTTTTTTTTTCATTTTAAGTTTATTTAATGACTCATACTTCAACCTTTCTATAAATGAAGATGGTCGTTACAATTTTAGTTACAGACATCACTATACTTTTTTTGTCTGAAGCCTTTCTGAACTGCACATTTTCAAATTATCCGTCATTCCCAGAATGCAACTATAAGGCAGCCCCAGCCACTAATTGCACAATCAGTTGCTGCTTTGGTAAATCAAACTCAATTTTTTTGCACTTTGCAAGCATAAATAGAATGAAAGGTACAGTGCATATATTTGTTTGTGCCGTCACATACGTACAGTAAATCTGGCACATATGCAGTTGCCAAAGCTGTGGTGTCACCGGTGTTCACTGGTGTCGAACAGTGTGTTAACAGGATGTGTAATGCGGTGTGCTGGTCTTGTGCTGCAGCCAGGGCTGGGTGGCAGCAGCTCTGTAGGCTACAGTAGGGCGGTTATCATGAAGCAGTTATGTAGCTGCTCTGCTGGGCCAGTCTAATTACAGGAGAACAGCGTGCACCAGTCTGGGCCTCCAAATGGCACCATATGTTTTCCCAGACTAACCGGCTGAATAAATGCCATTTACCCATTCAGGATGCACTGTGCTCTGTGTCTGGGAATCAGTCACTCACACTCATATAAAACCATTCACACCCCCAAACACCCTACCACCCACCTCCCTCATATAAAACTCAGCTGTCGGTGATTTGGCCTGCTCACCCCACCATGTATCCGCACACCGCTTCCTGTTCAGTTTAACCATTTACAAATCCTATTGTAAAGTTGGTGTATGTCTCTCTTACACACACAGACACATAAAGCTGTTGTTGAATGTACTGTAACCAGATTAGTTAACTGAATGGGGTTTGGTTAATAAGAAACTGTGTTTTCCGAAAACCCAGCAACATTGTCAGGGTGTGGTCCGCTCCATCCGTCTTTTTTCTTCTGTGACATGTGGTGAGCGACTCACAATGACCATGGTCAGTAACTTGGCAAAGGTCTGAGATATTTAACTTGTAAGTTGTTCAAGGGACGGATATTAGTTACATCTGCTGTCTAGCAATTCTAGCTGTTACTTGCTTGTGCAACTGATGAACACTGTTCCTTAGAATCAGTATTCAGCCAGTGCATTTCAACCTGCATGGCGTGGGGACATTTAAAATGAGAAAAGCCCAAAGAGCTAAATACCCAAAGAGTACCCAAAGAGATCGTTTTCCTCATGAGCCCTAAGAGGAAAACGAAAGTTTTTCAGGGAAAAAAAAGGATTAGAAATTCTGTATATCTTTTATCCCCTTCTTTTATTCCCTTTTACATCCCTACCTCAAGTTGGGAACCAGTGAATTGGCTTATCATGGGGCCATAATACAATTTAATATGGTTCTGACACAAATTAATGTTACGCCTTTTTTTTATTTGGCTTTCATTTGAACATGGAGTGTTTCCCCACCAACACTCACTGGCAAAATTGCAATCACAGCGTCACTGATAACAAGAACATAATTCTTTGTGGTTGCAAAAAGCTGACAACATTTGTATCATGACCTCTTTTTTTGGAAAAGCTCCTTGTATCATCACCAGATAGACCTATCACACATCATCAGTTTGTTAATGAGAACAGCCTAGGCAGCGGCGCTCACAGATGCCTATCGAGGGCAGAAAACAAAAAGAGAATGTAAGTAAATATGGACTGTAATTAGTATGACAAGGTTGAAAAAACAGATAACACACCGCAGCAGCCTGAAGGTCTACGCTTTCGCACATGCGCATGCACATGATGCTCGTACATGCACAGGACACACACGAGCCCTTCGCTGTACGCTCACACACACACTGGGAACAAATCAAATGTTTTAATCAGCTTGCTACAGCACATAATGAGGATCCACTAAGCCCCAGCTATCAGCTGCCATCGGCCACTTACTAGTGCCTTCAAAGAGCTGATTTTTCACTTCTCTACAACCAGCTTAACACAGTAGCTATTGAGAGCGAACACAGTCCGTGCATGTGCATTAAAACCTGAAAATGTAAGTTTATGTCTCAGCAAGTGATATATATGCAGTAAAGTAAGGAAGCAATTACGTGCAAATGGACAAGACAGTGCAGCCTATGGGGAAAATGTGTGGGAGCTGAATAAACCCTATTTGTCACTACTGTGATTTACAGTATGTAAAACCTATGGTTGTCTAAGGTCTTAGTTCAGAGATCAAATGACGGGATATATGATATGCCATGACACAGCCCATAAATCTGACAATACACGCAAATACCTTGCACTCACTCCTACAGAACAGATAAAATATCAGATTTACCTCTCGCCTTTAGTGCACACACCTTGTGATGCAGCACGGTGTGCACCTGGCCTAGCCACACCTGCTGCATAGCGCAAGGCAATCACATGAATCAGTCAAGTCAGTTACAGTCTAGTTTCCACAGAACTGAAGAAGGTATGTCAGAATTCTTACTCAACTGTCCAGGTGTGTCTATGTGTGTGTGTGTGTGTGTGTGTGTGTCTGTATGTGTGGAGATGCACGTAAGCAGGTGGGCCTCCTGGTGCAGTTTTTGGCCTCCTGGCACAGCTGACCTCTGTGAGGTGGATCACAGCTACAGCCCTCCAGCTGGAGAAGTAATGACCTGAGAAGTGAACAAACTGAGAGAATTCGTCCTCCTGTCCTTGTCTCCTTCCTTCCTGCCTGCCTGCCTGCCTGCTACAGTGTGTCCTGCTTGGGGGACATGCAGAGCTGCGTCAGCCTGCCTGAAAATATCAGGCTGGAGTCCGCCTTCAAATCACTTCTTAAAACTCAGTATTTTAGACTTGATTGCTCAACTTACAGCTTTTTTCTTAACTAATTTTATTTTAGAGTATCTTCTTCCCAGCCTTGTTATTTTTATATATTGTGTACATTATCTTTTTTTTATCATCAATTATGTACAAATTCATTCATGTGAATATGTGTAAATATGAATGACGGAGTGTGTGTACATATAGCATAGAAATACTGGAAAATTGTATAATAAATATAATAAATGTATTGCATGTATGTGGGGTTATGCGTCACTATTATTATTATCATTATTATTATACTCACAAGTTTACATATTCAAACAAACAGTTGAGTAGATGAACTTGCCTATTTGTATATATCTCCTTCAGATTAACTAAAAAAAAGAAAAAGAAAGGCTTTTGAGAAACCATTTTTGCACTGTATAACTGCATAAAACACAGAAACAATACGCCCCTGAGCAAGAAAAGATGTCCCATCTGTGCCAGAGGTTGCCATACATGCAAACTTTAAGCAAGCTAACTCAAACCTCTGTAGCGACATCCGGTGCAGTATGCTGTAAAATAAATGACGTTGTTAGCTGCAGTCTCGCAGGTGAAACGTGCTGCTGCTACAATTATTGTAACGCCAGCATGCCAGAATGCCAGAGCTACCAAATGCTGCTGTCAACCCAGGGGTTTAATTAGTTTGGCACGTGTGCCACTTATAATCACCTGCCATTACCAGTTCTGGCTGCATCTGCTTACACGTCTGTCATTGCCGGCCAAGCTGTGTATGTGTTTATAGGTTTGTGGGTGTGCCGTACAGTGGGTTGGTGAGTGTATATTTTGGCAACAAAACACAATCCTCAACCAAAGTGAAATCTAGACGCCAAGGGTTCATTGGCACCAGTTCTTTGGAATACAGTATTTATATACACACATTTATAGGGAGAGACAGAGATGAATCAAACACAGGTCTCCCTTCCTGAAGCGTACATTAAACATCTTTAGTCAAAGTAGCTGTCGACTACTGCCAGGACAATTGTATTAGTGGTACTGACTTGTCAGCAGTCCGTCTGTACAGATGCATTGTGAAAGCAGGGGGGAGCAGGGCTTCGTAGTGTCAAACTGCATTGTGAATAGAGCTACACCTCAGGCTGAATACATCACATTGTGATTTCATGAGAGCTGGAAGAGGAGGAAGAAGGATAAAACTTCAGGGCGGCTAGTGAATCTTGATCCAAAACAGGAGAAATGGAAGTTAAAAGTGAATCGTTCACTCCCCCTGGCGTGGCAGTGGCTACCTCAGGGGCTGGGATAGGAGGAGAAGGAGGAGGAGGAGGAGGAAGAAGAAAAAGAAGAACAGGAGGAGAAGAGGAGCCCCCTGGCTCCCACAGTCATGTGACGGCTGAGCTCAATATCTGAAGGATAGACCCCGGGCTGTGTATTTAGCTATCAGGTCATGAGCAAGTGTGCGTGTCTACATGTGGCTCCATACATTTGTGTGTACTGTAGGTGTGTGTGCACAGCACAACACAAGCACACGTTCCCACTAACAAAACAGCATCTCAGTTCTCCTGATTCACCTATGTCTGCTGCAATACAATAGCTCTAACTATCCCTATTCTTTGCAGAAAGTTCCCATTTAGTACTAAAACAAGGCTTCAATATTGTGACGCCTCAAAAACATCTGTTGGGGACTTGTGTGGCTACACTAATTACAAATATCTGCAGTAATCCAGTGCCGATAAGAGAGTCATTACTCCACCAGACATTTATCACTATGGGATTGATGACCCATTTCAGAGGCAGCCTTTGTACAGGGAAGTGAAATCGCTGATATCCCTTTTATCCTACATCGCTGCTGAAGCCATCCATTCGTCAGGAGGCAAGCTAGTTAGAATTGTAATTAACAGCTATGGACTTTGGCCCTAATAGAATTTTTGCAGGAAACTGCAGATTGACGTAGGAAGGGATGAGCGGACGAGGGGGGAGTTTTACTGTGTTTTCCTTTTCTTACTAATTGCCACTGGGGTGGCTGTCTGTTGAGAAGAGCTGCTCTGCGTTCTGTCAAGAAAGTGCCACAATAGCACTTCACTTTCTCCAAATGCAGAATTTCTGTACATTTGTAAATATGTACACATAGCCATTAAGAGATGTGCGTGCACATTGCTTCAATGCAATAATCTGTCACAGACACAAACGCACATTCATAGGTCAAACATAAAATATGTATTTCCCTGCTCGAATACATAAGTTACGGGTTTCCTCTGACTCTTTTATATTCTCAAACACACTTGCACAACCACCCACGCAGACACAAATACACAGAGTGGAGCAGCAGATGATCACAGTAGGTAAGGAGTAAAGGTCTGGCCACCTGCCGGCCACGTCCCGTCTCTGTAGCAGTAATGAACAGAGACAGCTTGGGGACCGCCCTCAGAGCTTGTCCCCCCTCCAAGTCTCCCTGCTTCGGGGCAGAGCTAGAGGCCCTGGGGTGACACGGACGCCAGAGATGTTCCACACACTGACAGGCAGGTCTTACCTGGCCAACCCGCTGTACACATTGGCCCAGCGACACACACAAGGAACACACACACGCACACAGGGACAAATGTGGAGATACACAAAGACTTGCATGCGTGAGAGCTGTATATTCGCGCACACTGTAACTGTTCATGTACCTACGCATATGCACAAATTGAAGAACACATACACACACATGCACACAAACGCTGACCCGGTGTAATTCCTCCAGCACACGGCTGGTGACAGGAGCAGCTGCGGCCGCTACGGCAGACAGATGAAATTTTCATAACTATCTCCTCCAACTTCCATCCTCACCTTCAGGATAATTTATGACCTGCCTGCCAGCCTTGAAGAGACAATATGCTTGATATGAAATGAAGTGTTCCAGCGGTGTAGGTTATAATTAACAGAGGAGGGGAGAAAGATGTGTGTGTGTGTGTGTGTGTGTGTGTGTGTGTGTGTGGGGGTGATAGAGAGAGAAAGGGAAAGAATGCAGCATGTGATGTGCAAGCATATAAAATTTGCATGCGTATGTTTAAAAATGACATACATTCCTTCAGTTAATTCTGTGTTATAGACGTTAAATAGCAAGGACCTGAACTCCGCATAGAGATGTTCAACCTCCAAACAAGTAGCTGTAACAAACCAAACACAAAACACAATGTCTGATATGCAGATTTTCCTACACTTAATAACTGACATAATTCTCTGTCAAGGTTCTACTTGTGCTTATTAGCTCGCTTACCACACACAAGCATTTGTTCCTGAATTGGTACATTTCCAACTTCATGTTTTAAGAAGAACTACAACCCAACCAAGGACAAATAAGATTTAGATGAGGTAAACAGTATGAGTGTTTTTGGGTGAGCACACCCTTCACCGGTCCATACTGCTATGTTCTTGCTGTTTGCTTCACATGGCTGCCACACATCCTCACCCAATCATACTCTATCAGCTCTCTGGGATGTTTGGTTTGACCAGAAAGAATGTCCTGGTTTTCCTGCCTACCAGTAAAACAGGCCCAAACCCATACCCTCCCTCCCCTCTCTTTACCACATTGTCTTTTCCAAACACAAATCTTGTTTCCATATTAAAAAAGGCAGGATTTAATGTGCAACTGTCTCTGCAACAAGTGTGTTTAAACGTCTGTGGGACTTTTAATGACAGTTTTAACTCTCTCTTTCTCCCTTTCTGTGCCACTGCATTGCCAACCTCTTACTGTGAAACGCATAATTATGAAATCACTGTTTCAATTAAAACCTGCAAGCAATTTAATGCAGTTGTGACTCAGTGAAGGATAAGTGGATTGTGAATTTCACAAAGAAACAGTGTGATACTGATTCATGCCAGTTGTGAGCCTTCCATTCCCACACCTAACCACAAAACGAGAGAAAGCATGTACCTCAACGGCTAATTACTGACTTGTTTGAGAAGCAGGAAAGATAGCTCTAAGTGCATATTTACACGGGTAGAACTTGTTTGTACAGTAAGTAGAAGGTAAAGAAATAGCATCATCAGTCATCTTGTTCAAAGTACATTCCTGCAAGAACAAGGCATTCTCTGAAGTACTTTCCAGCCTGGGAGCGAACTAGGATGGGAGGACGATTGCTACGGCAACAGCAGCTGTGAGGTTCTGCTGAGGTCATGCATAACTGACTGATGGCTAAACAGGGGCGGGTGCACGAGAGCAGAATTCATAATTTACAATCAAACTCACAAAAACACACACCTCACAAACACCCAGGCCACAGGCAATCTTGCTGCACGCATGTAACCGGTGTAGGGGACCACACAGACATGTTTTAGATAAAGACAGACAAATTAGACGACAGCATCTAAGGCTAACCACTGCGCTAGCGCTAATTACAGGCTTGCCGGCGATGAAAGAGACAGATGAGATGTACTTATTTGTTTACTCCTCCAGTGCCCTAAACTAACTAAACACAACAATGCCGATGATGGTAAAAGTAGGTGGTGCAAAGACAAAGACACACAGACAACACAGGTCATTGTCTCTGAACATAACATGATTGTGGGATGAGAGTTCCACCCACCACACACAGGTGTTTGCCCATCACTGAAGCAAGCAAACCCTTGAGGTAAAGCGAAACAATGGTGCAGCTAGAAAAACTGTTGGCTGGCAACTCTTGCCAAGATAAACAGACTGAGCTATCCCTGGCTGTTCTGTTTGCAAAACAGGACCACTGTTGTGGGGGTCATGTAGAGGCAATGTAGGCCTGCTGTCTGGGAGATCTGATTAACCTGTCACCTCAGGTTGCTACTTACATCGCACAGGCCTGGTTGACAACATGCCCGGACCAACCTGCCGCCAAACGTCGGTTTATGATGCCATAGCACTTGCTAATTAAACCTTCATATTAACAGCTTAATTTTACCCTCTCTTAGATGCACCTCACAAACCCTGTTTCCCAAATGCTTCCACGTCACAAAGTTTTAAAACTTCAGAAACCCCACCCCAACAATACCGGTGCAATGACAGCTGAAGAGATCACATTTAGGTCTACAGGAACCTGTGCCCCACAAACCCTTGAGAGAGTAGGTTGCCTACATGATGATGGCAATCCCTGCAGTTTATGTTACTAAGGCGTTAAAGAGGTCATTGGCCACATTAGACAAGACTGTGGTCTTTCCATCTTTATTGTGGACACGACACTGACAATCTTTCCAACTCCCATCCGGGACAGGAGACCTCCATTGTCTCGTAACTCCCTGCCCCACCCAACTGCAGGAATAGGGGCGGGGTCTGTCAGGGACAACACAAAAGAAATGTCACCACTCCTGGAATGAAGTGCCAGCCAACGAAGGTCTCTCTCCTCATTTTTCTCTCTCTCTATGCGTCTCCACAGGGGTGCGACTGGTAGCTGACATCACTGGCGGGGTCATCCTCGGCTGGGCACAGCCGCGGCCCTCTGGCCCCTGCCGGCCCCCAGTGACCCTTGGTTTTGATGACAGACTGGGCCTTTTGAGCAGCAGCACCCTGTCCAGGTGAGGACAAGAGAGGATGACAATGGCAGGAAACATAAAGCCAAATGGAGGCTGGAGACAGCCCTACGGGGTCATGGGTCAAGATGGACAGCTGAGTGATGAGTGCAGCTGTGGACACGTGGACCTCCTTCTCTGTCCTTGCCATGTCAGCTGATGTTGCCTTTGTCTTGGGATAAAGACCTCACTAACTTTCAACAAGTTGGAGAAAAGTAATAAACATCTAACAGATGTAGTACTCTACAGACTCTGAAAGTACAGCTATTATAGTAACACCCGGCCCCATACGGTGTGGGTCAAATCCTTGTCTCCTTGCCCAGGGTGACTAGAATGGAATGAGATCATAAAATTACTCTTTGTCTGTAATTAATAAAAACATTTTAAATTAAAATGGTCCGTTGCTAAAATAATTTACATTAAAAACAAGTGTTAAAACTACTAATTACATGGAAATAACAGGAACTAGATACTCTCTCAAGGATACACAACTTTAACTGTAGTAACACGTTCGTAATTAAAAACAAATCTGAAAATATGCTTTACAAGTTGTCATCCTTGCAAAGAGACAGAAAAGGCCCTTTAATATCACGTACAATGTCTCAATGGGCTACAGATGAATATGATGTATTTCCATCCCTGGCCGCCACTGCCGCATAATTGCCGCATAATCCCTTGTCACTTGCTATGAACCCAAAATGCTGCAAATACTGCATTTCAGTAACTTGTTTGTGCCATCTTTCCTCCCCTCTCTAATCTAAAACGAGCAGGTATGTGACACAAATTAAAAAAATATTTTAAGCCTTTTAAAGTAACCACCCATGTACCTCTAAGCTACAGCGTTTCGCACATCCTGAGCTGTCCAACCGATGCCAAAGGTCAGTGGCTGCCTACTCTCCTACCAGCCCACACTGAGAGATGGGAGGACAGGGTTTGCCAGGTCATTCACAAACCCTGCTTTGGGTCATAAACATCTCCGCCTGTGTCCCCTCTTCTTTTCTCCTCCACAGAGGTGAGTTGGGTTTGCACTCTGTTAATCTTTCACTACAAGCCTGCTTGCTTTTACACTGGCCCACTGGAGAACAGAGGAGGGGAATGAAAGAGGGGTAGTAAAGGACGAGAGTGGATAAAAGAGCAGGAAGAAAAAGCCATAGAGAGGGCCAGATGGGCACCTTCACAGTCCATTTATCAAACCCAATGTGGCCCTCCCTTCCCCTCCCCGCTGCTCTCATGTCCTAAACCCCCATGTAATTCTGTAATGATTTTCATTATCATATAATGACCTTACAAAGCCTACAGCAGTTTGCATGGTCAGTACAAAACTCGCAGCTGTTCCCTTCAGTGTTTGCTCGCTGGCTGTGACAAAGCTTTTTTTGTTTGTTTTTTTTCTGTTCAGAGAATTGACCTCTAGGCTCTGGAAGGTCAGCATGAGGTCATCTCATCCAGGAGGTTCAAAGGTAGCGATACTGTAATCATACAGATTCAAGATGGCGTCACACCAAGTAACTACTGTACATAAGTTGAGATATTGCACTTTTGAAAACAAAACTTCGAATGCCATTGGATTGTGTCATTACATACTTCCAATGTTTGTCGAACAACAAATCCTCCTTTACTTGTATTTGCATGGAACTTAATAATTCAGGGACCAAGTGTTTTGAATCTTTAGTTCTGGTACCATTAAGGTTTCATATCCTAATAGGCCTGTTCCCTGGAGGTTGTGCCTTGCTCCTCAATTTGCACTTCCTGTGTGGCATCACAGCTGCTCTGCTACAGTACAGTCACCCACTCACATAATAATACATCTATTTCCAGGGCACTCACAGGGCATTTACCAATGGGACATGGAGGGCAACATCTATCAAAGAATTCACCATGCGCAGCTGGAAAACCCAGTTACCAGAAAAGCTCATAAGAATAAAAAAGCTCTCATAACTTTGTTGGCTCAGAGTGAATAAATGGACTGCTTCTGCTAGCAGGGTGAGCTGAGGCATCACTCACTCTGAGTGCCTATAAGTCACTTGCGAAGAACCACTGGTCACCAGGTCCAATTTCTCTTTCTTTCTTTCTTTCTTTCTTGCTAGCGCTAAAAATGCCCTGGAGGCAGAAAATGGCAGCTAGCAGGCCCGAGTTCCAGCGAGTGCTGCTTTAACTGGTGTTTAAGAAACAAAAGTCAGCGAGAAACTTAATCAATCAGTGCTGGTTGTTTATGTTTATGTGCCTCTAGCAGGAGTCATCAATCATGTTTTTTTTGTTTTTTTTCCCCCATCCTTTTGCAAGCATAATGTGCTGAATGGAAACCATGGAAACAAAAGGCAGTATTATGATAAAAGCCTGCCTGTTGCATATTGTGTGGAAACCTAATTAGCACAATATAAAAAAAGCTGCAAAATGAATCAGCAAATTAATTTCCAAAGTCCCATTTTGGTGAGTGCTTTTATGAAAATAAATGAAGGTTTGAATACATCTGACTGAAGTGAACTAAATTCGCTCACTGTGTGTCTGATTCTGTAATATACTGTATCTGAAATCCAAAACAATGACGTTATCTCTTAGAAGTATGCACAAAGAAATACAAACTTTTTCTTCCTTCATAAACAACTAGAGTGGCAAACCTTAACCCTCATCAGCCGTGAATTTCTTATCAGTGCCAGTACGTCCCACTTAAAATTGCACATAGCCATGTGTTTAGTTTTGTGTAAATGAGATCTGTTGACAGCCACTTGACAGGATGACCCCCAGGGCCTGTGGGGGTGAGGGTTAGACATGTGTGCAAGGGAGAGAGGAGGTATCAGGAGCAGCTGGAGTTCAAACATATTGTGTGTGATGCTTGCCCTCCTCCAAAACTAATCTAATCAGTCTTTCACTGCTGATAGAGTAAACGTCTGTCTGCCCCACCGACAAGGACTAAGCATTTCCTGTCCTGGTCTTCGATACTGGTTGTCAGGATCTTAGGGTGGGCTGAGCCAAGTCTAGGGTTAGACATGGTTAGAAGGTGGTAACATCGCATTGTGGGTGGTGGGGGTGCCGGGATGGTGGGGGACAGTGGTGATGTTAGGTTGGGGGTGGGTGTGGTGAGATGGTTTCTAGCTTTCAGCACCTGTAGCTGGAATGCACTACAAGAGCAAGCCCTACATCAGAGTTGTGAGGCGGTGGGCGTTGACACAGCAAAGCAAAGGTGTGTGGAAACAGCCTGTTTACAAGACTCATCTGGATGGGGCATAGCTAAGGGTCATCTAGGGGCGACAACTCAAAACAGAGTGATGCCATGGAAAGATGAGGGCTACAACACAGCGGGAGGTTAACATATGTTAAAAGAAAATATGTTGCTTTCAGGAATTTCTAGTCTATGGATTCTACCCCTGGAACTTGTGTTTTCTTTAAGCTCTGGATCATGTCCGGTCCAAAGTGTGTGTGTTTGTGTGTGTCAGTGTGTGTGTGACACTGAGGTCAAATCTGTTAATAGAGACAATAAGCAGTGAAACATGTGAATACAGATCTAGTATATACATGCATGCCAGTGTTTGTGTGTGTCCTTGCCAGTGCTGAGGGGGAGAGTGACAGAGAGAACAGCTAAAATAACACTGTGTTGTGTCTTGTGTTGTGTCTTGTGTTGTATGTGTGTGTGTGTGTGTGTGTGTGTGTGTGTGTGTGTGTGTGTGTGTGTGTGAGGCCCTTCTTTATCTGAATGGATGGCCAGTGTTCTAATCCATGAGCTCTCTGCTCTTATCTGGAAGGAAGGAAGTAACTGGGCTTATCCAAGACACACGTGTCGTTGTGATAGCTGCCAGGCCCAAGGACCCCAAACAAACAACAAATGCACTGCTGCATATCAGTGGAATTCATATCAGCTCTTTAGAAGGTACCTTAAACTAGGAACTAAGGTTCGTGATTCATGATTATTTTCCTTGATGATGTGATCAGTTATTGACCCTACGATTCCCCACTGTTAAAGTGGCTATGATGCGCATTTAACTACACACAGTTTTCTGAGGAGCCCATAGGAAAATGTATGAATACATGCAGAATAGCTGTGTGATAGCAGTTCCCATCCAGTCTACTTTACCTGTTCCACACATATGTCAGCGATTTACTTTTCGAGGACCAACTAAAGGAACAAAGTTGGTGGTGCACTGTGTTACCTGTCTCTCCATGTCTGTCTTTGCTGGTGTCTGTCTGTCAAGGCAGACAAAAGGGTTTCAGCCATCTCCCTCCTTCCTTCCTGTGCTTGGTCCTCCTCCTCCACCTGTAGCCAGGAAGAGCATGGTCTGAAAAAAAGAGCCGGAAGTAGAACAAATAATGCATCAAGTCAAAAACTACAGCATGAAAAACACGCTGTTGTAAAAAAAATTCACCACGATCTTCATCTACAGTAACTTCATTTGCAATACAGGAGAAAACTGTCTTAAAACAATGGCAAAAATGATATTAGCCGGTTTACCACCCACTACATCCTTGAGTAAGACATATCAAAACTATTTGGCCTTATTAAATCTTCCCTTATTAAAGTGCATCTAATTGAGTCAAAAGACTTCCTGAAGCAGTTCCCTCCATCCTTGAGCTTCTATCCTCAGTTTAGAAATTACACAGCTCTGAGCCAAGACTCCATTATAACATCCCTGGGACGGCGACATACAGTAAGTCTAGTATAAAGTCAGTTTCACATCAGAGGATGGGCAAATTACACCCAATATTAGAGTGTGAGTCAATTAATCACGTCCTGCACAGCACAGTGTAATGTGTGAGTATCCTCCTGTTGAACATGAATTACAGGCCAGCTTAAAGTGTGACGTGGCACATCAGTGCTAATCTGAGACATCCTGGCAAACCTTCGCCTCCAAGTCCTCCGCAGCCTCTAAGCTGGTTGAGAGGGAGTCAAATGAAAAAGGATCTGGCAGCCCAAATTAAATGCAGTGCTGTCAGCCACACTCAAATCCTTCTTTCTCCCTCTGCTTTTCTACCCTTCACAGACTCTCTCCCTCTCTGAATATCCTTAAAGCCCCCCCTCTCAGAGCCTCTGAGAAGTGATGGATCTGTAACTCTGACTGACTCTGACGCCTTGTTAAGAACAGTCTCTTCCTGTCACATCCACCAGTAAAGCGCGTTCATTTCTTCCCATTAACAGTCACTCGCCTCCCCAGTCATCCAACCCCCTTTTCAAAAAACCCACAATGTAAGAGAACATTCATTTCTTCCCCTCTCCCTCTTTTTTAATCCCTTTCTGACAATCCACCTGTCTGTCTTACTTCATGTGAAGATAGGTTTGATTGTCTGTGTGTGCGTACTTCCAAAGGAGAGGAGTGTGATTTGCAGAGAGAGTAATATGCTTACTTCCTCCATACCACATAGGACAGGTGTCAAAACATGTGGCAGCGTGTGACTGATTACACCTGACTTGGAGGAGACACCAAAGATTACGGTGACCAGGAGGGAGCAGGGCTGGCTGTACTCCCTATGGAAACTGTACCTTTCGGTTTGGATCAAACCCCGTTCTTCTGGGATGAGTGTCAGGATAAGAAAGTGCCAGAAAGTGCATTCAAACTGTATCACCATCTTATCGACTTGACATCATATTGCCATGCTGGCCGTGTAGCACAGTTTCAGTGTTTCAAGTACAGAAAGTGATTCGTAGTTGATCTGAAACCTGCTCCAACATGCTTCTGAGCTCACTTCAGCTCTTCCCAAAGCATACTAGGGAACAGAATGAGTAGCAACGAAGTAAATACAGTCCAATCCAATGAGCTTATTCTCACTGTGTTTAAACAAAACAAAAATACAGCCAATCAAAACTACAATTCGCTAACTGTTAAAATGACTAAGAAGTCCACATTTTTATACATCACCGCGTTGTATGTTACAGTCTATAAAATCATGGCCAAACAAGATATATGTCTGAGACTCTGTGTACATTTGTGGATTCTGTGTATGAGAAAAGCTGTTTGTCCTGTGCTAATTTTTGTGAGTATAGGTGTGCCTCTAGCAATGTGAATGTGTGTTACCAAGCCTCCTACCCATGAAAATGTGTGCATGTTTGTATGCTTGCCAGAGTTTGTGTGCATATGATCTGGTGTTTAGAAGAATTCTTGCTGAGAGAGGCCTTCAGGTTAAGCCAGAGGCCGATCCTCAGGCCATTTAGACATCCCGCTGGTTGTTTACTGGTCGAGCCCAGCATCAGTCAGCCTTGGCAATATCGCAGCCCTTTATCTCGGGGCCTGTGTAAGCACTAATCAGCCCCCTCTTTCCTTCTATTTACCCCTTGATGACAGTAGCTATCCTCAGCCTCCGCCTCTGTCAGCCTGATGCTGACCACAGATGTCCCCCTGACCCAGGCCATATCCCTAGGTGAACAAGAGGACAAGGAGGACCTGGGTATCTCTACCTGGACCCCAAACTCAAAAAATGTCTATTTTACTACAGATAGGCATAAACATTTCCGGCCCTGTGCAGAAGCAGGTCAACAAACAGGCAGCCAGGCTGAGGTGATATTTTGGTTGGTGGAGAACTGGAGTGATGATAGCGTTCCAAGCGAAGGGTGGCCCGAGGGCAGCCTGGGGCGGCTCACTAACACCTCGAGCCAGGACTGTATCTTAACACCAACAAGCATCTGTCTATTCCATCACATAACAACATGTCACTCATTCAACACAGAATAATGGAATGGGGAGATGTTTTGTTGCTATGCACTGTGCAAAATGATGCACATCCCTTAAAACTTCACAGAATAGCTGTCACAGGCCACATAATAGCTAGGAAGCAAGCACTGAAAGGGAGGAAGGTTAAAAACAGATGCATGCACAACTGAAGGTTTACACTCCATAAAACAGAGCTACTAGCTGACCACCAGAGTGTCTGAGAAACTGTTAACACCCCATGAAATGCCTTAGCTGACTTTAGACCAGGTCTTTCAGGGGACCCAGAGCACTCTTAAGCTCACTGGCAGTCTCTTAAATAGGAAACTTTTATGTCTGCAGGCCACAAAAAAAGAAAATCCTTAAATTTACCTCTCTTTTTAACAATTTTCACAGACATGGGTGATTTTGAGACCAGAATAGACCATCCAAATGATGGGTGGTTATCGAAAAAAGGTACGTAGTTAAAAACTCCCCAGTAACACCAAAATTCCCGGGGTTTTGACTGGTGACTGGTGTTAATTTACCACCATGGTCTCCACACCTAACAGGCCCAGCAACAGGCCAGAAGACTCGCCTGTCTGTGTGCCAAAATGCCTATGTGCCCATATAGAGGCAGGCATGGCCCTAACTATAGTTAGTATAGTAATCCATCCCCCTATTTTTTTCTGTTGAGCCAACACTGGGGGCTTTAACCCATAGTGACGGCATGCAAGCATTTAAAATCTCCATGAAATCGGTCCTGTATTAAAAATTACACTTCCTGTATTAAGGTGCCAATCTAATCCAGCCTGACTTACCCTCCAAAGACTAAGCCGTGTTTTGAGAAAAATCTCTCTTTCAACTGCATAAGTGTCTGATAACTGTCTGGCCATGGACCAATTATGAGAACCTACACAGTATCTGGAACTTACCCAAATGTATTTGACTCTGTAGTAGAGGTGTTGTTTGTTTAGGTTCACTTTCCATTAGGTCATTTTTTCCTAATCTCTTATCATGGCAAATGTATTTTCTGTGTGGCATCTCGAGATTCAATGCCTCATGTGATGAAAAGAAGGGAATGTTTTATAATCTGTTTTATTAATGCTGGTAATAACCAGTTAGTGGCTAAACTCTTCCAAATCAGTAGGGCTTAAACCTGGTCAACAGGAATATGACTCGGAGCTCTGCTGGTTTTAATTATAGCCATCCACTAAATACATACTACATATTTACACCTAAGAATAACACTAAACCAGGTGATTTTGGGCAACACTCAGGAAAGAAAACCACATTTTAGAGACATGAGATTTGTAAAATGAATGATGTATAACCTTTTGTCAGTTCTGCCTTTTATTGTAATTTCTCCCTAACTTGACTTCCCCTTGCTCACCAACATGGCTAGCACATTAGCAAGGTACCCCAACTTTTAAGGTTTAGCCCCGTTCTCCAAATATTCAGACACAATTCTGCCACAGGTTAAGCTCAACTGCTCTGACATCTGATTTCATAGGCCTTGGGAGTGGGAGTTTGGCAGACTGCCCGCTGCCTACATCTCCCTTTCCCCTCTAATACAAGAAACCAATATCACTTTGACCGCTGGTGGAAAAAGGCATCAGGCACCTTGCTCGGGGTAATGGATAGCTTCTGCTCACTGATATAAACAACTTGGGAGCTGTGATCTTGCCAGGGCCCGCTCCAGTCTGGACAAGGGATCTGTGTGTGTTTGCTGCATGCCACCACCAAGTTACATTGCTCTTGGTGGGGGGGGACTCTCCACCGGTGGAAAAATTATATTAGCCCAGGAAGAAATAAGGCCAGAACACATTCACTTTTCTGTGACATCACACTAGAAGTCATAAAAAGTGTATGTGTGTATGTGTGTGTGTGTGTGTGTGTGTGTGTGTGTGTGTGTGCGTGTGTGTCTGGGTGTCTGCGTCTGTGGGTGTGTGTATGTGTGTGTTTTCTCTTTTTCTTTCTGTTTGCCTGCTGTCACATGTTACAGGTGGTTCAAAATTGAGACCAAGTTTTTAGAATGTCTGGAAACATAATAACATAACAGCAACATATTTTATTCAATGCCTGTCTACATTTTAAATGCTGATAAAACAAGGTACTTAAATATATAAATTTGTATTGAAATCACTCATTTCTACCTTGTGCGTGTGCATGTGGGTGAGTGTGTTAATGTGTTCTCGCAGTCTCCGTGGTGATAGAAACCAAGACCTTTCGGCTAGATTGACCCTTGCAGGGTCGCAAGCACCATCAATTATGTCAGCCAGTAAAATGGGCTTTGCTACACACAGCAGATTATATGGAGTGTAAAACATTAGAAAAATGTGTCTGAAACATCAGAGCAACATGTTTGAAGTGACAATGGGTTGGGGAGGTGGGGGGTGGATAGAGACACTCCCAAAAAGGGAAGACCCCTGACAAGTGATTTTGTTTGAAGGCATTGTAAGACACTCAAGTGGGCAGGGAGGCTTTCTATGGCCCAAACGGCAGTCCATCTTCTTGGTAGAATAGAAGCGGGATAGAAGGACATATGCTTTCCACAGGGTCAAATGAAGCAGAACTCACAGGCTTTTGTGGTGCTCCCTTTTGGTTATCGAGAAGAAAAGGCAAATCTGTTGTTGGGTCGTAGTTTACTGGGCCCACAAATATCACATAAAAAATTCACCGGCCTGTTTCTTGTGAGGCCTTTTGTCTCCGTCTCGTGATAAGGAGTGCGGATCCAGTTGACCTTAATGGCTAAACCACATAGTTCTTGGTCTGAATGAGCTCTCCAGCAGGCTGGGACAGGGGACACACAAACCCACACACACACTTGTGCAAAGTCCTCACTGGTCTGGCAAGAACACATCATCCATCCATCACAAGAAAGCTTTGAGAGGCGCTTTGACTAATTCAGGACAATGAAGACAGAGCTAGACAGAGATGTTTGTGATGAGCGTGACACTCAAGCACCTTCTGCTCTGTTAAAACCCCCTTACTCTCTTTCAGTATATGAAAGCTGAGTCCAGATTCTAGCTAGATAGCAGATTGCGATCAGCACCTCACTCTCCTGCCAGTAAAAAGCTTTTTGCTGAGTGGGGCCAAAGCCAGCCTTTCTAAGACCCGAAGTTACAGTGTAATACACACTGCACCATACTTCAGGTCTTCAAAAATGCTAAACCAATAAAAAGGGTTTCCATCCATCTAGACACGCTTGCAGACAGGAATTTTGTTTTAGAGGGGGAATATGCCTGCAGGGGCTGAAATGTGCTGCTTACTAAATTTTGATTGACTACAAGAAGTCTGAAGTGCAGTGATTCCTCATTTTTTGCATCTGGCCTGAAACCGTGTAGCTGCTGTGGCGAAACAAAACAGGCCCTCTTATATGTCTAGTCTGACAACAAATGTGAATTTCTTTTTAGAGTTACGGTGAAAGAGAAAGGCTAAAGTAATCAGTGTGTTTTCTGTCTTCTCTGTTGTCCCTGTACCTCAAGTCCTAGTATTGATCATTTAAAGCACTGTGGCATTATGTGACAAAAAAGTTCACTATAGCCCTGTTGACATTAGCCTGGCAGCCTTGTTGCCTTAAACAATTTTCTCCACACTACGCTGCTATGCAGTCATTGATGGAACACAGCATGAAGTAGCGACATAAAACTGGATTATGGACTCACATACTGACTATAAAATGCTGTCTACTTCAATCTGGCAAAAAAGACACAGACACTATCACAATCAGTTTTTGCTCTAAAAAGAATTCCACTGTTTATTATTTATCATTATCTAATTAATTAAAGGAAATTAAAAGAGAATACAGCACACTTTCAGTTGAGTTACACCATGTACCTAATTATCGCAACAAATCAAAAATCTAGATTACATTGTATCATCAAAAAGCAGTCAAGTTCAAACTCATTTTTGTGACATTTACGTTTGCTGATCGTTTGTATTCTTGGTTTAATCTTTCTACAAAATAGCCCCTAATTGTAAAGCTGTTCAGCTGCCAACTCTTGCTGAAAGTGTTGTGTGTTGAAACTTTTGATCAGCATTTGAACAAAGCCCCTGGGAACGTTTCAGTCAATCTGCACTTTCAAATTCATTACCATACTAAAAATATTGCCTATTTCAAATGACAGTACTGCAACTTTTTAAAATGTGATGCTGATATGGTGCTACTAATGGCTTTCTGGTGGTTATCTCTACTGGTTATTAATAGAAATACGATTGTGTTATTCTGATATATGATGATTCCGTACGTTTCCACAGTATATACTTTGTCCCCCACAATTGTGTTTTATGTGTATGTGCATGTGTGGTTGCTCCCCACCCAGTGAGGCTGATGAGAGCGGCTAAAGGGTGTTTATGAGGACTGTTAGCCAGGAGAGGATGCCGCCCCGCAGCTCTCGCCCAAATAAAAGAGCCATTTATTACATCCAACATGACCCTCTCATTACACACAAATAGGAATTAATGAGCGCTATATCGGGCACTCCCAGCGGAGCTAGGCGGGGCCCGCTAAAGGACTAGCGTTAATTACATTGTCCTACATCTCACCCATTTAACACCACCCATCAGATCGCTCTATCTGCATGGGAAGGATATGAGGGTGGAATCGATTCACTACCTGGAAAGATGGCCTCTCTGCTTCACCGGTGTGAAACAGCCCAAAACTTTGCTTAGATACATTTGAGTGATCAGACAGGTTTTAAACACATCCAGTGAAAACAAAGACGAAAATTACTATCTAATATTATATAACAGACAGTTGTAAAAGCCAGGTACATCTTGAACAGCAACTTTGTGGTTCATCTTTGAGTTACAATAATTACAGCAGTTATGCATGCAGTGAGTAATCCAATGGATGTTTATAACTACTTTAGGTGTGTGCACTTCTGATTTTAAAACACCTGGAGTTAAATACTTTGGGATTTGTGGGAACAACACTGTTTCTTGCCTAAACTCCCTTGCAAAGGTGTGGCTACTAGTGTTGGGATGTCAACAGTGAAAAAATGGTGAGTACAAACATAATAGGATTGATGGTTAAAACTACAAAAGCAGGTTGTAAAAAATGGGATTTTTCTTTCAGGCTTCACACGGGAGAGAATCTGCTTTACCAGAAAACACACATCTTAGGTTTGATCTCTGTTGGGTTATCCTCTTCATACTGTACATGCCTTGTTTTGAAAGGTGCACAGGCAAAAAATAAAAATAAAAACAAGGCATGGAACTTCCCAGAATGCTCCCAGGACTTGTGCTTCTTCCTGACTGTACTCACATCCCCATGTTTACAGCACCGGCTTTTCATTTGTTTCTGGTTTACTTTGTCTCGCGCACTCTGATTCCAACTTAAATCTTTACTGTTATCTCAATTCCCTTCACCTCTGAAAATGCACCCCACCCCCACCCCTTATTTACCCCCTTTACCACCTAACTACACCTTTTACACCGCGCAATGAATCCACATTAAATTATACAATTATCATCAACAATCTTTTCCCATATTTCCTCCTTTTCTTTGCGTGTCTTCAAGCGAATGAGAGCATTTAACACTGTCTTCCCATCACGGTCAGCCAATTCTCTCCACTCATTGCTTTCAAAGAAGGCTTTAAAACAACACGATAGCTGCCAGTCATTTGGAAGAATAAGCAAGGTACCGAGGTATTAAGTGGTTAGTACGTTGCTGTGCTAGTAGCAACATTCAAAGAAAAAACTGATTATGGATACAATGTTCACCACATTGGAGACCTTGTGCCTAAGGTTTCTTCAGAGATGAAAACATTAGTTCGGTGAAAGTGTGAAATCTGACTTTGAAGCTTATTTTTGTATAGTGCATTACTCTGAGGTTTTTGACCCTACCTGTGCGTAATAATGTCAGAAAATTGGTTGCTTTTTTTCTTTCAGTTCGACACTTATGTTTTAGTTTTAAAAATTCTAATTAAGATTTGTAGTGGGATTTTTTTATTGCTCACTTTGAGAATTTAGAACAGGGTATGGCTGTTTTCATGTACATTAATCGGTTTTCATTTATTGTTTCACTATGTGTGGGAGACATTAAACCAAAAGAGTGACTGTGATTAGGGGCTGTACAAATAAAGGTAAAATTAATCTGAGTTGACATACAGATAAACAATAATAAGGATGTCAACCACAAGACCTCACGAGGATCCAGATTCAAGTGATTTTAATAAAAGTGTGTGCACAGAGTATGAGGGCTCTATTTTTGTTCCCCCCGGCTCATAGAAGCTCAGCACCACATCTCAATGTCTGTATTTCTATTTCTGAAAATGAGAAATATTACTAGTGATAGACAAGCTCTGGCCGTGTATTTAATATGCAATACGATTAAAAATGCACTAAAACTTCATACATAAATTGAACAAGATTTCAAGTTATTTTGTTTGCTTTAAGTGACAAATCAATGTGTTTTCTTGTGTCTGTGGTAATTTATTTTACTCCATCCCTTTGACACGACTGCCTGTGAGTGTAAACAATTACACCTGGATCAAAGTACTGGAATAATTATATATCAAGCGCTGGTTACGGGTGATGTCTCTAGTTAGCTATAAGAGGGGCGGGTTTTGCTATGAGATGCTCTGAAATCTCTCTTTCATCTTTTTATACTTTCTCCCCCACATTGGCACTTTTCAACACACACACACACACACAAACACTCCTTCCTTGCGTCTCTCTCTCTCTGTTGGTATGACACAGGAAAAAGCTGGGCCCTGCAGCCAACCCCGCCGTCCGCACTGAATGCGATTAAGCTGAGCAGTGATTAATCTGGGCTGCCCCATAATTCCTCTTTACCACTTTAATGGATGTTATCTCCCCTCCTCTGAAGGCTTATCTTGCTGATCGAGGCCAAGGATGAGGAGAGGGAGAGGAAGAGAAGGGGGTGGCTATGGTTGGGTGGGAGATGGGGGCAGAAATCAAACCAAATCCAGACAGAGGTAAGTAAATGAATAAGTAAGTAAATAAGTAAGTAAATAAATAAATGTAGGGATTGAGGAAGCTGCTAAGCGGATAAGGCAGATCAGTCTCTGTAAAATGCTCATTTGTTTTCTAAGAAGACGAGACAAGCCGCCTTCAAAGCCTACTGATACAGTAAAAACACTGTCAGCATCACAATTCACAGACAAACAAAATAAATTATCCAAACCACTGTCAATAAAATTCCCCACCCCCTCATTGTAAAGGTGAGTTCTACCCCATACTGTAGCTGACAGTCATGGGTACAAAGATAAAAAAGTAGGGTTTTTTCGATGAGCTCATTTTCTGTCATAAACGGCAGCAACGTAAAACAACAGCATTGTTTCACTTGCAGTTTGCACAATGTGACAGAAGGTCAATGATGAAGTTCCTCTGATACATTCCAAATTCAGTCATCCACAGCCCTGAAACAAGTTCGCTCAGGTCTGAGTCTATTGTAGGAATAAAAGTGTAATAACTCTCAACACCTCAGCTTTCGGTACACGTCTACATCCTGTTATTGAGAAATAATTACACACATACATGAGGAATTGTTTTAATCATTTTAAATGATAAAGTGCTCCACAATGAGTTGTTCTAAAGAAGGAAAGATGAGCTGGTGTCAGGTTTTGTTCACTAACAGACAGTAATACATAGTAAAACACTATGAGCTCTGACAACAAGAGCAATTACGATTGGCAGCCACGTATGCGCATGTGTCTGTGTGCACATTTGAATAGGCCAACTTTATTCTACTATGTAATATTCAAATAAACTGAATGTTGCAGTAATGCAACATAGCTTCAAAGTAAATCCATGAAAGAAACTGAAAAAAAACATTCAACCGCAATACTCTCCATTTCTAACTGTTACTCGCATGTGTCAACTGAAAACAGGGCTACCATAAGCGCCTTCACCACAAAGTGTCTTTTATACTTTCCTAAATGGACACCACTGTACATGCAAGTGAGGATATGACTCTCCCAGTGTTTCTGTCCAGCCATGTCTGTGTCCATGTATATAAATACATATGTGAGAAGCCAGCTGAGAAGTGACAGGGTAAAATCTGTTAGTATCCCCCCCCCCCTGCTTCGGCTTACAGCGATGTTGCAGTGAGATTCTGTCATAGACAAACCTCTGTGGGATTCCATTCACTGCTAGTGTACATCTTTAGGTACAAAGCAGCGGGCTGCATTGGCTCCAGGTAACATAAACGCTCCCTTCAAGCCACCGCGTATCTGCCCGTGAAAATTCTCTAAAGGGGTTTAAGCATTTACGCAGAACACTATCAGGCACTGCCGAAAATTCAGCTTACCCTGTTGAATAGGGACTTCAAAGAGAATTGCAAATACCTTTGCACCGCTACATTTTCTCCCTTCTCTCTTTCTCGCTTGCTCTCTCTCTCTCTTTCTCTTCCTGCTTCTTTTCATTTTATATTTCCAAACACAAGCTGCTGCGTGATGTAAAATGTATTATAAGCCATATATTTCCTCTTTAAATGAATAATAACAATAATCTTTGAGTAATTTCTTTTTTATACAGCTCCGTCTAAATAGGGCAAAGCAACCAAGCTAATATAGAGCCATGGGTAAACAAGGCCGTGCAATAATGAACGTGTGGATTAGACCTCTAGCCTATGTTGTGCGATAAGGAAAAACAGCTGCTACAATCCAGGTAACAGCACGTATTGACTGTCAATGAAGGATAAACTACTGTGCAGCTGCACAATCACAACGTGGACACACTGCACACGCGCATAAAAACACATGGACACAAACATATACAAACAAACCCGCATGCATACACACAAACACACACACACACACACACAAACTGTATATAAACGTAAGAACCTCAAAGAACTGGAATATACTAAATATATAAGCCTATTTGCACAGTATAGAGCTAAAAATGCAAAACAATATGATGCATAAACACAGTGTGATTTAATGTAAGAGATAATAAATGGCTTCATAATGAGCAATATAAATGGTCTTTAAACAGTTTACAGCTTAGTTCACACTTATAATTAATCTGGGTTCCATGTGTGCATATAAAGTGGGTATAAAACTCTGCCTGACTGTGCAAGTAAGACGGCGAGCGAAAGAGAAAAATTACTGCTGGTAAACATCTGCAACATGATTCAGTTGTGGCCTCTAGCTTTCGAAATATGCTGCCTTTCCCCCCTCGTCTGGTCCTGCACGGCAAGCACTCCAAATAATACATTACAAAAAATTGCTCCCTGAAATTATTTACGGTGAAACGCACAACAGAAACCATAACATTTATTATGTTTTACAAAGCCATCAAATAAGTGGAGAAGGGATTAATTGCCCCGGACCGACCTTAAAATAATTATTGTGAGCGGTGCAACTCTAAACTCCAATGAAATTGATACACTTTGATAATTAGATTCTTGGCACTGACCCGCTGAAGTCAATAAAGGTTATTAAGGCCAATTGCTGTCTAAACGCATTACGGGCAGGGTAAACTGTCCGTTGGAGGCCCCTGCTACTCCAGCGCCAATATGATAATCCATTCTCCGTCCTGGGGGTTTCTTCCCCAGCGCCTGTGTCTCCACTCTGCCATACAAAACCAGATTGGATTCGCTTAACCTTTCCAGGACTTTGATCAAATGAGCTCACACAGCAATAACATTTACATTGACCCCCCGCGCCTCCTCCCCAACACACACACACACAACCCTTCTCTTTCTCTTTTTTTTTACCTCCTCCCCCACTCTGTGTCTGTCTCTACAGACTCTCCCTACAGCTCACTACCCTCCATCCCTCCGTCCCCGACCACTCCTCAGCACCCACCCTCCACATGCTAGGTCAATAACCTAATCAGCTATCGATGGCGACCGGGCCAGGCTGTGTATGATTGCAGTGCAACCTTCCTGAGCAGGCCAGATTGTTTCCGAAGAAAGTTATTAAAGAGAAGGGGCGATGGCCATTAAGCACATCCCTGCACATACACATGCGCAAAAGTCAAACTGCATAGCAAATTAGAGGAGGGAACTTACATCACACAATGAGAGGAAAAGTGTGTACACTGCGTATACGTGTGTGTGACCAAACCATTGGGAAAACAGGGAGTGACAGGCTGGGTGAATGGAGTAGAGGAAGACATTGCCCCGATAGCACTTCCTGTTTTGTACATTTTGAAGTATACAAATGTATTCAACTGAATGGATCCCATTTATTATGAAAGTAGATTAATTTCCTTGATATGTGTTGAAAAGATTTCCATCTACAAGGCTCGTTCTGCTGTCAAATAAGGGAGAAAGTGTGAGAAAGAGACAGAGATAGGGCGAGATAGCGGGAGCGAGAGAGGGAGAGAACAAGAGAAAGAACGAACATGTGGGGGGGTGTGCATTGAAATCTCTTTGCATCCACGGCGGCTTTTGAAGTTGTGAGATGAGCAGCCACAGAAGTCAGGAAAGTGACAAATTAGGGAAAAAGCTGTACTGTGCAAGCAGAGCTGCTAAATCAATTAAAGTCATGCCAAGTGCATACATTAACATCAATGGTACACACACATACACACTCACACAAACACACACACAGGACAGGAGAAAAAAGGGGAGATGTGCTCACGGGCTCGTCGCTGTCGCTTCTCCCCCACGGTGAAAAGAGGAAAGATAAAAAAATACCACACCGGTATTTAAAATATTCTGCATAAAGCCAAGACTCTCTTTCTATTGTCAGTCATGCGGAAGCTATTCATTGTTGCTAGTTTAAGGAAATGTCACTATTGTATGATAGCCATGATAGCAGAGTCCTGAGGGAACATGCAGCTGCGAGCGTGGCAGGTCTAAACGGACTTTAGCACCTTGGATCACAAGGGAATGTAAAACCTTCAAGTTAATCTCCTTTTTCCACCCTCCAGAAACAACCTTTACCTTATATACACCAACCCCCAACCACACACACACACACACACACACACACACTTTTTGCTATACATTAAAATACACATAACTACACTTGAAGTTTATTCAGCAGCATGTCTCTTTGTTTCTATCAAGAAGCCACATGAATTCATGAGGTACCAAAAAGAGGCGAGCGAGAAAGTGGACTTGTTTTGTGTCGATTCTTTATTATTTATTTATTTATTTATGTATTTTATCAGAATGTCATTCAAATGGAAGGATGAGCATTTGCATGACAACAGGCTGAGGAGTAGAGAGGGAGCCCCAGGGAGCGACAGTATCCATAAACAGGAGCTAGTCCCCCCATATTGCAATACTCTTCACACGGACTAACAAACGCATACATAGCCCGACGCATCCCAAAACACTGTGTGCTAAATATGACAATAAAGAGAGGAAGGCTGGCTGTTTGTATTGCTATTTTAGCAGGATAAAACAATAGGCTGTTTTATTGCCACAGCGCAGTGTATAAAACAACAGTGTCAATTTATAAACCCTATTTAAAGAGACATATATTTGTTATTTTAAAATACTCATGGTGATATCAAATTTGACAAAAATAATGCTGTACTAAAATATACTCTGCAGGCAGGAACAGAAAAATCTAAATAAATAAATGGCAAACAGCGTCTGCACACGGTAGGTCACTTGTATTTCACAAAAAAAAACACTATACTGTCAATTGCCAGCTTCAAAATATAAAATATATGCAATAAAGGAAGGATGGGGGGAACCCACATAATTTAAATAACTCAGAGTAATTTAGAGAAATGTGTTTTAATCTAACTGCAGAAAAGCCACAGCTATGAAAGAGGAAAATCTATAAGTCACATCTATAAAGTGCCTTTCATCAGCATATCAGCGGTCGATGTATGTATGTAAATATTGCTTGCGAGAGCAATAATGTTGTCTTTCATCACAATAGCGAGTGATTACATTTATGCATCCACCAGTGTATTATTTGTGCGAAGGTTCAGTGTGCATTTCTGCAGAAGATATACTCGCTTTCGAGTAATTTTGACAGAATGTGAGTAAATTTAATTTAGCTGTTATAAATACACATCAGTCATTTGAGATATAAATATAAAAAAATCCAAATCTAATTTTATTTTCCAAAAGAAAATTCTTCCTTATTCTTCTATCCTTATTTTCAAAGATTTTATTTAATTGATTTCACTTTCTTTTAAATAAAAAGTGGCTCACATTTCATTTGCTGCATTGTGTAAAGTTTCTACTCTATGACAGAAACACAACCGCATGTGAGGCGCGCGCACACACACACACACACACACACACAGTGGATATGGTTTTGCTTGCCCATTACAGAGAGACAGAGACAGCAGAGAGAGAGAAAGACCTCACATTTCACTGATGCCCTTTTCTAAATACAGGTCCAAATCGCACACTTCATCTGGGCCCGGAGGTGGAGCTCCAGATGAGTTTAGCCCCTGTCTACTAACCCCGTCACCCACCCACCCTCTGCCAGGCTGTTCGACTAAGTGAGAGAGAGGAGGAGAGAGAGAGACCATGACTACAGCCAAGCAGCATCGGCAGCAGCAGTGCTGTTCTCCTCCAGCCCCTGTCTTTATCCCCGCCTGAGCATTAGATGTGATTACTGCTCAGCTCTCGACACTGACAGAGACAGAGAGCTCCCAGAGACAGCAGGAGTGGGTGAGAGACATAAAGAGACACAGGGAGAGAGAAAGAGAGCGAGGGAGAGCGGGAGCGGAGAGGAAAAGAGGAGCACAGCTCTTTCGCTCCCTCCGCTGCTGCTACAGTGATACAAGAGTGCCCCCTGCTGCTTCTGGTGTCTGGGTGTTAAACACACACACCAACACACAAACGCACACACACTCTTTGAAATCTAGCGAGGGACTGCATAGAACCTGCGGGGAGGGAGAGAAAGAGAGACCAAGCATGTATCTGTGTGAGTTTGTGAGCTGTATATCTACAGTGCGGTGTGTCTGTGTGTGTCTCTACGGCACATGTGTACAGTGCAGAGCTGTGACTAAGGTGACTTAATTATGAGCCTGACATTACTAAATGTGATTCTTTTACTGTGGTGTCTAACTAATAGCTGTGCAGCCACGTTTCTCTCTAATAAAACTTCAGTGAAGCTATACTTAACACATGACACATCCTTAATAATGCACCGTGGTTAGACGATCCATCGTGTAACTTTAAACAAACCCTCCATTGTGAGAAGCATTGTTAGACAGCTGATCACTTAGGTAGTTTGTGTAAGAATCACAAGCGGAGGCATGTTGAACACTTAGATAGGTAAAACCTCTATTACTAAATGAGTAACAACACTAGTCATGATATGCTCACATTTTGGGGAATTTTATTTTTTTTTATCATTATTAGAAGTGGTAAGAGTATTCACTTTTAATATTATTTGGGCAAAATGTACCTATTTTTTTTTTTTTTTTTTTTACAATATATTACAAACAATATGTTATGAAAATTAGAGTCAATACATGTGGGCTTCTAGATTTTCAAAAAAGCTATTTAGACCTATGTTTTTATATTGATCTATTTTCTTAAACAGTAAGCCAGTAAGTGTCTGTAAACCTGAACTTGTGAAGAAACAAAACACAGATTCCTGCTAAAGAAACAATCTGCAAATTAAAATGGAAATACATGTAAATTAGCCACTTAAGGGTTAGTATAGCAATGTGAGTGACACTGACTTCAGTACACTACGCAGGCTGAAAAACAAGACAGTGAGGCTGCCACGTGACCAGCAGCAGCGCGTCTGAGCAGCCTTACCATCGTCTCCATGAGCCTCCAATTCTTCTCCAGCTGCTCCATCGGTCTGGTCCACCAGCTGCAGAAACGGGCATAGCGCTGGCCCTGAAACCAGTACTGCCGCAGCCACTCAAACTCCACCTGCAGACACACACAAACATTTTTTTTTTCTTAAACTGTCACTGCTCCTCAGTAAAAACATTAGACATTACAGCGCAGTATTTTATTTAATGTAGGGGAAACATTTTTTACTGAAATTCTTAAATTATTCAAGTTAATTAAGTTATACTGTTACACTACACTGAAACACTGTCAAATTAAAAAACTATTTTAGAACTTTAGAATGCAATCTAAAACTGAATAAGCACGCCTTCCTTTCTCACATTTTTTAATTTAGCAATGTAATTTTCTTAGAGTAGCTGTCTGACTTTTCAGCTGGTAAATATCTTATTTTTTAATTAAATATTACGCAGTGTTCACTGTCATACTTAAATACACAGTTTTAGCCTTTTTTGGTCCATGTAAATGTCTTTCTGTTATCAAAATTTTGATGAATTTCATAAATGTTATAAAAACAGCTTTCATAAATATTTAAAAATGTCAGATTTGTGAAAAAATTAATTTTCCCTTGGAAATATGTATTTCTTTGAATTGCTGCATATTTGTTATGTCATAAAATTAATTCAAAATACATTCAATTACTTTTACGAGGTCTCTGAAAGGAACAACACAGTAAAGACATATTTTATAAAATACACGTGTGAAAAAATAGTAAAATACAAATACTGGTCATTGCTACAATTACACCCTTACCAAACACAAAGACCCAGACAAACAGACACACACAGATATGCATTTGTCTATTCACACACACCCCTTCCAGTCAGCACACCTGAAAACTCCACCCTCTTCCTCCTCTCTTCGTTCTCCTCCTTCCATCCCCTCCTCTCCCATTCCCTTGCTCCGTCTGGAGATGACAGTCTCGGCTGTCGAGCCGCTCCCCTCTCCTCCGCTGGGAGTGTTTTTGTTTCCTGCTCTTTTGAAGTGCTGATTTAATCCTCGCAAGGATGCTTCATGTAGCCAGGTGTAGCCTATCTATTTCTAAGTGTGCCTTTCCGTGTGCATGTTTGTGTGTTTGTACCTGTGTGTGTTCGCGCTCTTGCGTGGATCCGTCTACATAAGTGTGTGAGTGGCTTTGGGCTTTGTTAACGTCTGTGCATACACTTGCCAATGCGAGTGTGTATGTCAAAGATTGCCCCAATTGCCGCCAACGCAAATGCGAGACGCTGTGAGTTGCCCTCCCCCAAAACGTCCTACAAAGCATCATCCAGCCAAAACAATGCACGCACCATTTCATTTTGACGCAGACAATTGTATAACACAAAAAGTGGTTGTATGCGATGGAGTTGCACATCAAACGGGACTCAGAGAACTATTGTTCCTTTTCTGAAAACTATTTTGTTTACTGTTATTCTAAAAGAGCATTAGTCAATGTATACAACAGACCTCTTTCAGCGCTGAATGAAAATGCAATTTTTTTTTTATGAAATGGCATATCATGCACACAAACACACTCTTTATGACACCAGGCTTTTCACGCTGCCTTCGATACGGCCGTTTCAAACAACTATAAACACTTTTTGATTTCCGATGTGCACATCTTACAAACTAGTTCTAATCGAACATAACCTGACCCTTAGGGTAACTAGCACTTAGCAGCATTAACATGGGTTTGAGGTTTGGAGGTATTTAGGTGTTACTTTGGAAAGATGTTTTTCTAAAGAGACTGTGTTAAAAAATAAAAAAAGAATGAAAAAAAAGAAACATACTGTAGTTTTGAACTCAACCTCACTCGCTAATAAAAGTGTCATGGAAAACTAAGAACACTGATCTGGAAATGTTCTGCTGCGATTGTTGAAGTTTTCAAGTGTTCATGGCTGTGTATTATGAAGCAAGTAACCTACCGTCCAGCACCCCAAGAAGGTTAAAACAAAGGGCAAGAATTATTTGCACAAACAACTTGAGTAAGGTCTGCCTTAGGTAGAAGCTGTGCACAGAATCATTCTGCCATTTGCTTCCAAAAGGCTCTGATCACAGCGGGGATGACATGCAAGGACTGGGGCATGTCAGGGAGAATACACAGCCAGTGGCACAGCTCAGCAGCCTCTCAGTCACTCCATACAACCCACCCTTCAAAGAAATGTCATCCTTTATGGTCCCTTCAACACTCTCCAAATCCACTCCCCTTCGATCACTACAGCTCAAACACACAACAAAGCCGCCAAGCGCCGATATCGGACGTCCTTTTCTCTCTGTCAGTCCCTCCTTCCATCCCTCTGATTGTCTGCCTGTCCTTTAGTGAGAAGAAACCAACCTGTGTCTCCACTTTGAGCTGACATGGCTGCCTGTCCCCCACTGCGCAGGCCAGTGGCAGCCACAAAGAAGGCCATCTAAAGCTACTGAGGAGTGCTGGCCATGTGGCATTTGGAGTCTGGCCACCCAGCTGAGAGTTACCAAGAGGGGAACTCTGACTAAATGCCACCTATCCATGCAGACAGATCGAAAGTGTGTGCAAAAGAGAGAGTGGTTGTTAGGGCTAGTTTTTCTCAGAGACAGCGTGGGGGAGCGAGAGGGGAGCTAGTGGCTCCCCTGCGGCAGTCGCTGTCATCTCTCCAGGTGATGGACACACTAACTAAATATTAGCCCCACATTACTCGACCGGCCGCCCACCGTGGCAACTCTGGTCTTAAAGCCAAGTAGCCCCCTTTTTCCCATTTAATGAGGTACGTTTTCTTCCACACCTTCGCGGTATTCCCTTAGCGGGTCCAATCAATTTCCAGGCCAGGGCCCTAAGGTTGTAGCTGATGAGAGTGGGATCGATCCCACTCTGCCGTTCTCTGTTTACCTTTCCCGCCTTCTTGCACATTAGCAAGGAGAACTGGTACCCTTGGCTCTCTGTGAGCAACCAAGCACACTATTTACGCTCATCACACACTTGCCACGGTGATCATACACAAGCCATATTATTCTGTACATGCACAGATTGTTGGATAAATTTCCATTTCTAGTCAAGCTATTTCAATATATTAGTCGTGTTCAAATCTTTTTTTTTCTTTCTTTGGCCACAAATGTCGCTAAAAGTGGTCTTCCTTTCTTATCTGCCACTGGAGACGAGCTCCTACATGTTAATGTGACTTAAATCATTCAATTACAGTTAAAATTAATCAAATCTTCAAAAAAACAACAGCAATCAAAAGACACATTCACTTTTAGAACATGTTATCCACTGTGATCTGTATCTGTGCAGCATTTTCCAAAAATAAGTACTTTATGACATTAAAAAAACAATAAATAAACCCTTAAAATGAACAATAAAAATGTTTCACATAAAAGTAATAACATTGTTAAATGGTAATAAGACTGGTAAATACATCAAGAGTAAAAAGTTCAAACTACATTCTACACAGGTCCGCTGGCAACAGTATGTTTTTAGAGGTTTATTTATAAGATTACAATGATACTGCCCCCATAAGCCCCTCAGGAAAGGCGTTTCAAAGCCAAGCAAAGACCTAAGAGCCCAGGGAGACATTTTGGCCTGGAAACAGGACGTTGGAAGGTCACACACACCTGCTTCCACACAGTTTTCTGTCTGCCAGAACATGTGGGAATACCTTGTCCCTCCCTTCAATATTTACTGTGGGGGGACTAGCATCATTAGATGGGGTCCCTCAGGGCACTCTGTCACACACCCACCTGGGAAGTGACACAGTGGTTTTAAATGAGACAAGACGTTTGCATCTGGGATTAGCATTTCAAAGCCAAACATGCACACAGGAGCTGTGTGGCAATGCTATGTTATACTACCCCCCCGCCACCTAAGACAGGAGGTAAGATTAAAAAGAGACAGTGAGAGGGACCGCGCCTTACAAACAGGTGGGAACTTCAGTTTTCTTCATTTCTGTCTCTGTCTCCCATCAACCCCTACTTCAACTCGACATCCCGCCCCATCCCCGAACACTCATACTCAGATGGCAGACGTTCTGCTTCATCATCGTCAGACCCGCCCACGTCTTCTGACAAGTGTCAACCTCCTCTCCCCCCTGTTGCACCACATTGCACAATCTCCATGGCACGTCAGCCTGTGCTAGCTTGCTGTTTAGCACTTTTTAAGGAAAGGCCCATAAGGCACTGCTCAGGTCAGGCTGCCTGTGTGTCTCAGGCTTGTTTGCTCCTCGGTCGTCCATGTCAAACACGACCTGCGCAATGTGCACCCGCCAAGTGCCAAAGTGGGCCGCCATCATAAATAACTCCACCAACAATACATCATTTAAGTGGGTGTTCTGCTCTCGTGGGCAACTCCAAACAAATGGCCACATCGATCATTGTGAGTGCCAGGTAGGGTAGGTTTGAGCCCCTGAGAGCCCCCCCCCCCCACCCATTACTTAAACATTCACACATGCACACATACATACACACACACCTGCTCTTTCATAAATAGCATCTGTTTTCCTAAATAAACCTGTCTTGCCCTACTGGTAGAGGCCTACATTTGGTAATCCTGTGGCGCTGTGCAGCAAACTAGCAGGTGTTGCTAGCTCAACTAGCTCAGTGCTCCTCTTCACACAGACAGCCCTATTGTTTTGCAGTGCTGAATAATTAATATTGTCTACAACCTTTAAACAACCTTACGTCAGACTCATCTGTCATGGCATCCCGCTGAGGGGCCTGGGTGCTTGCGTCGGCTAGGATGTGCGCTTTGAGCCCAGGGGTGTAAAGGGGGAGAGGTGAAGAGCTATATTAACTGTTGGCCTGCGGCATGCTAGCACAGGCGGCTGGTGGCTCCGCAGACGGCCCCTCACGTTTCTCTTTTTTGACCCCGCTCTACCCCTCAATACCCCAAGCCAGCATCACTGTTGTGTTGTGTCTGAAAAGGGGTTATGGAGGGGAGCGGGGCATGACTCCATCTTTAGATAACATATGGCGAGGCTATTGACTTACAATCCATCACAGGCCAGGACAAATGAGAACAACCTGCATTTCATATTGGAGGCATTAAACAACCAGGTAAGTAGAACGTGGCAAGCTGGCAAGCTTGCATTCTGGCGTTTACAGATTTTTATCAGAGGACTGCCAGTATGGTCTATAAATCCCATAATGCCAAGAAAATGGAAAGGGCATATCAAACCAGAATATTAAATAGTATCCTGATTCACACTTTGGCTTGGTAACACAGCATTCCCTACATAGGATGGTGCTGACATGATATCAAAACTACTGTCTAGGCTACAGTCCTAAAAATCACCAGAGGTATGTATATAATTTATCTGTAGCGTACTGTATATGCATATGTGTAAATCTTTACAAATGTACAAAAGCACAATTGAAGAAGTTTCTTCAAATAAATTCATTCAATTATTAAATATTTATCCATATTATTCATGACTTAATTCTCTCTATTACATGACAATTTTCAAATATCTTCAGTGATCCTTTCCTCATGAAATCCTGTCATATCTGCAGATTGTTCTTAGCCATTTTTAACCTCCTTGAGTACCAGATGGGCGAGGACTGCAGCATCAAAACAAATCAAATAGTGTCAGGCAGGTTCATGATTACAGAAAAATATATTAAAACTTTCCAAGACTGGCATGCTATTGTCTAAACTTTATTGGCAAACAGTCTGTTGTCCAGTGTGGCAAAGCTTAGTCATCTGGGACTCCTCGCAAGCCAAAACAAACTTCAAATATTTCCAAATGCTGTTTGATTCAGGTCTGCTGCATACATGGTAATAAAAGAAACAACAGGTTTCTTCAGGTTAAAAGTTAATGCCTACACAGATTAAACTGCACATACAAATAAATGTTAACAGATATGCACCCACATGAAATCATATGAAAAGCATAGATAAATGTGTGCACAATCATGCAAAACATACACATATACTAATACATGTGTACACACACACGCATGCACATGCATGTGAACACAAACCTCATTGTGAATCTCCTCACAGCGCTGTAACGTTGTCGGCAGCAGGGCCAGCAGGCTGTGGGAGCCTGTCTCTGGGTCAGTGTGCAGGTTGGACAGGGCCTCTTGACACTGTGACTGGATGTAGGTCAGGGTCCCACTAGAACACTGTTAGGGAAGATCTACTGTTAAACACACAACTGTCATACAGGGTGAAGTTGAGCCCTGTGAGTCTAAAGACAATCCAAAACTTAAGTTTTACATAAAGCTGAAATATAACCTCCAGATAGGCAAGATCTTGATAATTAACCCTTAAATCTTACGTGAATTGTGATGATCCATTGCAAAATCATTTTTTTAAACTCAAAAACTAAAATTGTGTATCTAAATATAACATACATTTTGATTAAATGCATGTATGTTTGATACATACATACTTTGCAGCTTTATTTTGATTAAAACAAATTTATTTACTTTTTCCAAAAAATATGTATATTTCTTTTAACAACACTCGATATCGAAATTTTCCACAGTACACAATCTTACTGAAACCAAAGGGGACTGTAGGCCCTTTTAGGCCTGTGGCTTCTCACCTCTGCCACTCTGTGAGTGGAGCTGAATCGTGCAGTGTCTCCAGCTAGGACACAGTGCTGGTGTGTACTGTTCAGGTCATCTAGTAAATACAGGGAAGAGAAAACTATCAGAACATGTTAACAATTCCACCAACAATCCTCAACACAGCAGCGAAGAAAAGTAAACAAGAGAACAGCAAAGAAGATTATTCAATCATCAGAAATAACTATTTACTGAAATAATGTAGAGCACAAAAGCGCCATAAAATAGAATAAGAGGTATGATTTCAAATTTTGATCATGTGGTTTTAATTAATTTTCCAAAAAAGAAAAAAAAAAAACAGACCGTGAAAACAAAAGAACTGATTACAATCGAAAAACAGATGAAAGGCAGGGCGTGGAGGAACATGACAACTAAATCATCTTGTACGCTCAGACAGATTGCGCTTGGTCCAGCACCGAACCAAATAGAATGAGCAGCATTGTACTATAATTTTAATTACCAAACAAAACCAGATCACGCTCAATCTGTCAAGATGGAAGAGCCATACCAACAAACATTTGTCCAATATCACAGAAGCTTTACAAAGAGGCCTTACTGCTGTTTCCTGTGTATCCCTCCATGTGTTTCTTTGTGTGTATAGATGTTTCTCAGCTCTGCCATTATTTGCCTCATACCAATAATTAATTTAGCCATGACAGAGCTGTCATTCACAGCACATGTGCATATTTACAACCGCCTTGAGCAAGAGTACACTGGCTAATGCCTGTGATTTGAAAGTCAAACAGCCAAATGCTTTGGGAGCAAGATATTATTGTTTGGTGGGAGAAAAAAAAATGGTGACAAACAAAACAACTTGCCGGTGTTTTCTTCACCCTGATGAGATTGTGAAGGATTAGGTCTCTGGGCAGAATTACTCTGCGTCTTTAAAACTGTTTATATCCAATAACAAATTATCTCCATCAATCTGCTCTTTTCTTGGCGCGTCTGATGCGTCAGTGGGATCAGGAGGGAGTAGAGGCAAACTCGATAACTGTAATAAATATTTATCTTTCTTTCAACCCCTGCGCCTGCTGCCACTTGTCCTCCTTTTCCAGGAAGCAGGCTTTTAAATATATTGGGTCAACTATTTTCTCCAGTCCCCCTGTGCATTGGGAGCTGGAAATCTGATTATTGAACAGGCCTGGTGTCAAGACTTGCATTGTTCTTTTTTAACCACTGAAATTCCATTTGGGTGGAAATGATGGTGATTCAATTTGCCTCCAGCAGCTCAGACATTAGCAGTTCAAAAGGGCCAGGCGGCGACAAATGGTGCTGAAAAGACATTACGGTGTCTGTGGTTATACACCATTGTAGTTTTCTTTTAATACCGCAAAACTATCTATCATATGGTGTATGTCACTAAAACACTGGTACAATACATTTTAACACATGGTTTAGTGGTGGCTGCTGTGTCTGTGTATACAGCCGGGTGCTTGAGATAGCCAATGAGCAGAGGACTGCCTTCTTTGCACGTGTGTATGAGTGTGTATTTTATGGGAGTTGCGCAAATTAAAGGTGCGTGCATATGTTCATGCTTTGTGCCAAGTATTTAATTCAGGTAGACCGACAAAGCGACAGCCGAGGACTGTGTGAGCTGCTATCGTTGTGCAGCAGTTGGCCTCTCAAGGGCGTACTCACCAAGTGGAGCATAAATCCCCACTGATCCGCGACAGTCAAGTCCCATTAGAATGGTCTGCACAACAGCCCATCACTCTATTATCATGGCTGGCCTGAAACTGACTGTTCTATTGTAAATCTTATCCAGCTAAAGGAGGTCGGCTTCAAGCCCTGTCAAGCTGAATATTAGGTACAGACATCGCTGCTCTCAGATGAAAACACACCAGTTTCAAAGAGTCAACTTAAGGATTTCATTAAAACCTTCCTATTCTTTACTTGACTAGCACTTATTAATGGCCTGTTTGATTTGACAATCTAACTACAGCAGATAATATTCAGTTAAATAGATGTGTTAGATGGTATATGAATGTTTCCAACTTTTTCGTTGCCTTCAAACAAATTCAAATATTTTAATTTGGTCTCATATATAACAGCAGTCCTACTGTCACTATGCATAGAAAATTCTTACTAACAACCCGCAAACATCCTGATAACTAAAGCAATGGGCTAATTATTATCTATTGTCTGACAAACTTTTCACTGCTAGTAACTAGTTACAACCTTGAAAAAACTCAGCAGAAATGTTTATCAAAACACAGATAGAGTTAAAACAAGACTGGACAAGAAAAATTCCAAAATAACTTTTTTTTTCACCTGCTGTAGTCATGCTAATTTACTCCAGAATGCAATCACTTACAATACAGCATTTGATGTTGAATGCCTTGGTGGGTCCTGTTACCAGTAGAGCATCTTGACAGTCCACAATGACAGTGCGCCTATGATGTGTCTATGCTAAAAAAAAAAAAAGTGGACCAACTCTCGACTGTTTTGGCTGAGATTCTGCCTTTTTACCATAAATCACCTGCACAACTTCACATATCATGTCCTACCAGAGGAGATGCTGAATATCACTGTACAATGCAGTGAAATAAGGGGCAAAAATTGTATAATTCCTCTTTTTGAGGAAAAGTACGTGTTGTTGCTTGGTTGCATGTTTTGTAGTAGTAGAAATGGGCCTTGTGGGCTATGGGGCTAAAACTCAGCGTATCTCCTGTATTTGGAATAGGCCTGTAAATCACATCAGTTACATCCCCTGACTTCAAACTCTGCTCTCTGCTTAAAGCAGGTGTAAATCTTAGCAGTGTATTTATGATTTTGACATTTATGCAGAGTACACAGGTAGGGGTTCAGAATCTTCATAAAAAACACTGACAGCACATGTGGTTGTACACTACATGGATATATGTATTTGATGCATTTGCTGTTGGAGGGATCAGAACAGTGATCTTTTAATCACAAGTAAGTGATCTAATCAGTTACACCCACTCTAATCTAATCACTGGATCATATATACAGTATATTATCACATATGCAGGTAGCTAACAGGCTAGATGAAGGAAGTAAAAGACAATGTATTTGATATATTGATTTCTAGAGAAATATTGGTTGAAATATTAGGTTGGCAGGTATGTGTCTGTCAACAGTAATTCATTGATCAGATGAAGGGAGGACTGACTGTACTGTATGTCTATCCATATATATAATTCTGAAAGCAGAGTGCTCTTAAAAAATGATAAATCTCCCATTCATCCAACCAGGAGCCCTAACTTTTTGTTCATCTGAACACAAGCTTCTGCTGTGATATGGATAAATGTCCTCACACTCGAGAAAATACGAAAAATGGACGAAGCCATGGTGCCGAAAAGAGGAGGGTGGAGGTGCCTGCTGCAGCCAAAAGCATTAAGCTATGATTTACACCCCTGCGGCTCGCTGTCTGTCCTCTCCATAGAGACATAGTCAGCACTGGGTCACAGGACTTCAAAAAATAACATTTGGTTTTCCTAACCTCTCTAATGCACACAATTTCATGGAACCTTAGAGCCCCGTGTTGAGGCCAAGTAACCCTGCTCTCACACACACACACACACACACACACACACACGCCTCAGCTCCATTTCTCCTGCAGAGAAAACAGAGCATGAGAGTGAGAGTGAAGTGCATCCTGCTGATATGGGTCATTTGGGACAAAGTACATGAAACACTAAAACACAGGGTAATAAAAGTGTTCCTTTCTCCAAAGTCAGACATGCTGGTGAATGTGGCCGAGTAGTGTGAGCAACGTGTTTACATGTGCATGTGCATATATCTGTGCGTGTGTGTTTATAGAGAAGATTTAGTACCTCTCATGTAATAGCAGTCCCCCGACTCCAGTGGCAGCATCAGGCCAGGTGTGTGGATGTCCCAGGCCACCTTGAGCCCAATCCTCCAGCATGCCTTCTCACCGCTGCTTCCCTCGCTGCTCTCACCTGTCAGTCACACACAGCCCAACTCACTGTGACATCTGCATTTTACACTGTTATTCATATTTAAGGCTTTTGGTTTGACAGTCTCACCCAGTGTAAAAGTGAAACATACTTAAACTTAAATCTCTCGTATTTTTATGGAAAAACTTGTTTTATCACTATATAATAATGTAATTTTAAACACAATATTAACTGTATCCACTTTCTCGCAATACAAGTGATATTATCTGCTCAGTGCAGCTCTAAAACTCCATCGCAGTGACAATTTATCAGCCCAAAAAATAAATAAAAAATAAAATAAAGGGTGGCCACTTGAAACAGTAAGGAGTGCAATAATTAAATCCACACCAGCCAAATAACGCATTTAAAATGTAAGCCTTTGTCTCCAGAAAGTAAGAATCACTTAACAGCAGAGCAAAGATGATAAGTGTTGCTGTGATCATATTGGCTGTTAGCACAGGATCGTTATGCTATCATTATGCTGTGTAAGAGGAAATAGTTGGATAAAAGCCCTTGATGTTGTTTAGTGAGTGTGTTATTGGACAGTAGGTGTCCTACGATATTCCTGTTTCTGAACCCGTTCACTGTAACTTCCTCCCCATTTCTTCTCTCTCCTTCCATTCTTACACGGCACGCTAAGAAAACAAGATTTGGCTCGGCTGGCCAACACCCTTCAGCAAAATCAATACTAAAGTCTTTCTGGGCCTCTCTGCCCCACAGCTGCCTTTTCCTTTGCTCAGCACGGATAAATAGTAACTTAATTTCCAGCCATTGTGCTCTGAGAGCCAGCTAATGACAGCACTCCCCAAGGCCTCAGGAATGGTGGAAGATCATCCTCCACGCCGGAAAACGCTCAGTCGTGGCAGATTCCTTTGGATCAGCGCAGCTGGGAAAAACACTCAGAACACTTCTCCGGCTGAAGCAAAAAATAAGGTGAGGCTGCTCAAAGAGAAAAAAAAAGCCTCTCAAAGGAAGCAGGTGTCATGCAAAACATATATTCTCTATACAGCTAAGATATTTAATGTGCTGTGTTTCTTTCTTCTCAGGGAACATGTGTCAACTTATTGTAAAAGTGCAACATTCCTCAAGGTAAAAATATCATTAGTCTGGTTCTGGGAGTCCTCAGAGCCGGCCACTGGAATATAGCTCTACGGCGCTCTGATCAGACTTTCCTCTCTAAAGTCTGGAGCTGTGGGGTCATTCAGGACTAGAAAAGACGCAGGTGCTAAGCACAGCAAGGTGTTATGCCATAGTGTTTGAAGCCCGTGTTCACAGGGTCAAAGTTGAAATGGCCTAGAACAAATCACTGAAGCAGAGCTCTGGAGCAGGTGTTTCTGGTTAAGAAACCCCAATGAAGAAAGCCCAGCTATAAAATGTGTTAGGATGTCAGAGCAGTTGGCATTGCACCTGTATGATTCTGTAAAATTCCAATATCATGACACAAATGCAGACTGTGTAGTAAAAGTGAATGTACTGTATGTTTGCTGAAATACAGCTGCACCTTATCTCCACAGTGGAAAATCGTGTTTTGTTCTCCTTCCAGCCTGTGGAAGGTGCAAGAAATGATCTGGTGAGTGGCTGATGAAGGGACATAGACATTTCATTTTTTTTAAAGGGTTAATGCAAAGAGTTATGAACAAAAAGGAGCTCCATTAATCATTAGTGATGTGTTATTTTTTGCAATAAAGATTATGTATTTTGAATCATGTTGTATACATGCAAACTTGACACTGAAAAGAAGAAGACACAAGGTGAGATTTAAATGAAACACTTTTGATATGGTGGTACTGCCTTCTATAGTTGTTTCACACATGCTCTAGAAAGCAAAGTTCTTGTCTCACTGAGATTCTCTATCAACTCGATCAGCAAAATCTATCAGCTCTTGAAAGAGTGCACTTTCCATAATTAGGAGACATCGTATTATCCATACAGTACAGTCTAGGAACACTTATCAAAGCGGGGCTCATTATTCCATATCAGATAATTGCACATCGATCATTTCTTGGGGAAATGATTTAGATGAGATGCAGCGTGTGTGATAAGGTCTGTTTGTTAGACTGCGCCATTGAGCGCATGTTAAGAGCTCAGATCCAAATGTCTGTGATCTCCCAACGCACGTCTGCGATAAGGCTGTCAGCAGCAAGCCAGTGATGACATTTGATAATGCCCTGACACTATCACATAGATAGATCTGATGGTTGCTTCACCAGAGGCCGTGTCTACAGCTGCTACAGCGCTGCTGTAGGGCCATAATACACAAGGTTAGCTGCATCTGATCCACCACAAAGCAACTCAGATAAGTTGATGGGATATTGAAGTGAAAGAGAAAATGGAATCTTAATTTCAAAAACAACATTCCAAAGATGAGCTTAATATATTAATACATTTAAAATACATTTAAATAAAATATTCTAAAATGTGAAATATACAGATCCCAACTACTGTTGGGATTAGCACTGTTGTGACGAGTAAACTCTTTTATCTTTGACCCTTACCTTTGTCATCGTGACAGCTATAGCTGTAAACAGCCACTGGCGAATGGCTGATGAGGTTCTCATCGTGGTGCCACCCTACCGCCATTTTCCCCATGCCATAGTAGGGCTCCTCTTTGAGCTGGCTCATAGCTGCTGGGTCCATGTAGTTGAGTAAAGTGACATTGAACTTGACCGGACCGGCGCATACCTGCACAGGACTCGGCTGGGAACAGCCCTGTCCGCTTGCCTGTTCCTCCTTGTCGCTCAATGTGGTAATCTGGCAAGCTGTGCTTGAGTTGGGCCACAGGTTTCTTCGGGGCCCCTAGTCCTACAGGTTCAGTCTCTGCACCACTGATGACCTTAGGCGCCCAGCCGGGGAACTTTCCTTCACTGTGTTCCGACACTGCTGCGATACATGGTTTGACCAGGGAGGACTCTCCCTCCTCACTGCTGTGTTTGGACTCAGTCTCCCATTCTGCTTCTTGTTTTGACCCAGAGCAGCCCTCTTCACTGTGTTTGGATTCAACGTCCCACTCTTCACTGTGCTTGGACTCTGTGTCTCCTTCTTCACTTTGCCGGGACTCCGAGTCCCCTCCTTCACTATTCTTGGAGTCTTCACTGTGCTTAGACTCTGTGTCCCCCTCTTCTATCTGTTTGGCCTCTGCACCCCCCTTCACACATTGTGTGAGCCTGTCTCCCTCCTTCAGCTGAGACACATCAGAGCAGAAGAAGGTGTTAAGCTCCCACAATGCCTTGCAGGCAGCCCTAAAGTCAGGGTCACAACAGTTCTGCCCTTTGACCTCAATGTCCTCACTGTGCCAGGGGATGGCAAAGAGCCGTGTGTCCAGGTAGCGATAGGTGTGGCCCGGCTCACCCAGCAGGGCCCGTGACACGGCAGTGAAAACATCTCGCTCACGGACGCGAACCAAATCCCTCAGGAGGCAGCCCTTCCTCCTCAGGGTGAGTAGAGCTGCCTGCACCCGGCCATGGAGCTCAGCGGGCAGCGAGCAGGATCTCCTCAGAACCAGGCCAGAGTAACTGGAGTCCCACTTGAAAAGACAACGCGTTCTTATCATAACTGATCATGGCATACAAACAAATCTCACTAAAACTGACTTATAATCTTATTTGCTAAAAAACATGCCTCTCTCTCAGATCTTTAGCAAAATGTTACATGGTACAGGCCTGTAGCAGCAGCTTAGAGTAGCTAAATGCTGCTGCAGGCCCGTTAAAGTAGAAGTCTAAGCAGCATTTTCATTATTATAATTAGTAATATAAGTGTGGCTGGCTCACCAGTTGCTGAAAGCCCTGATTTGAAGGTCCCAGAAAGGGGATCTTCTGGTTTCCCAACTCCTGCAGTAGCCTCCGCCTCTGTGGAACACAGCACAGTGAAATAGGCTGATGAGTAGCAGCAGGAACCTTCTGCATGTAGCTTATAGTTTTTATATTTTTTACATGTTTCTGTCTAACTTATCAATTACCCCAGCCTTTTATTTTCTATTAAAATATATTTTGTGTATAACCTTTGGGGAATTTGGAGGCAGAGATGGTGTGGCGGCCAAAATATAAATAACTGCAATAAGAATCTGTTGGGGTTTTTTTTTAAAGGGAGCTAGTGAAATCTCTTACGGCCCTGTATGGCTTACATATGCCACATCCACCGGGGCACTTCATTTTCAAGTAATAACAACACAGTCTTTGGATACAAGACTGCCTTTTCCTAGGAGGGAAGGAGCATTTGGTGACCTGAATACATTCCCAACCGTCTTGCATTGCCTCACAACAGATAGAATCTTTGGAAATAAATAGACAACTTCTTTAGTGTGCTACGTACAAAAACGTCACATACCGGAGAACAGGGACTAACAAGAATAAACTGTTAAACTAAAATCAAACCACACAAACGGAATCACAAGGTATTTGAGGATCAAATTAATAAATTAGCTTATTTTAACAAATTATTTCAAAACTGGTAACCAGTCACTTTCATTGACGTCTCACAGTTTTATGATTTTGTGAAGGCTGCCGTGGGGTTCCTCACAACCTTATAAAAGATGCCCTGTGCCATACATAGCTCCTCCAGTAAAAGTGTCAACCTGGTGGAGGGATCAAAGTACTTTTCATTGGGACGCATTCCATTCTGACCTGTAAATCCAATGGCAACTGGAATAAAAACTAAATGCCCACATAAATCTCCCAACAATTTCCCAACGCTGCCGCTTCTTCCCATTGGGTATGTGCTTCTGTGAAAGTATGTGTAGTTGGAGGAGTTGTATCTGTGTGTGAATGTAGGTTAAGAACCTCACATTCATTCCGAACAGGTACACACACACACATACAGACGCACAACACTGCCTCTGCATGGTGTCTCTGCAGGAAGGAGAAATGTCACCGACATGCCACCGTCTTTTTACATCTTTAAAAGTGTTGCATGAATGGCCTGTGCAACAACCACCGAGCAGTTGTTAGTAGTTTAAGGAGAACCGACCCTGTGTATATTTCCAAGACATTTACAACAAGCGTCTCGGATTTCTTCTGCCCTAAGAATGCCAAAGACCTCATGTGGCACACTGTATGGAAACCAGCTGCCAAAATATGTCCTGACTTTAAGAGTGAAATAAAATGTCCAGTTAATAACATTAAAGTGCAGATATAAAAAGATGTGTGTCCGGACTCGAAAGGGGGCAGGATCAAAAAGAGTGCAAGTGGTGAAAGCGTGTGCATTAAAGACAGGAGGGAGGAAAACAGATCCCGATAATGGAGGCGGAAGAAATGGGAGGGCATCAGATCTGAAGCAGTTTGGTGAATTTACCTTCAGGGCTGAATCTTACCTTAGGCTAAACAACACAACACCTGCTGAAAGTTTTCTTAAAGGATGCACATGAGTGTACAGGCCTTCCAAGTTATTCTGGAACAAACAAAAACAGACTTGCAGACAGTTGGAATCGGAAAAACAAAACAACATGCACTATTCATGGCCAGACTGCATTCAAAGGCTGTTGGAAGAAATTGACAACTTGACACACATTGGTGTCAAATTCTAACTCATGACAGAAGCTCAAGATATCAAGGTGAGGCTCTGGGCTAGTGTTGTATGTGTATGCATCTGTGTGTGTCTGTGTGTGTATCTGTGTGTGTTTTTTATCTCTGTGCTGCTGTGAGTCTGTACAGATCTATATCCTGGCATCCAGCTACTGTAGATGTGCGCATGTGTGCACATAAGTAAGATCATTACAGTCATGCTTTAGTCACAGTGTGCAAACCACTACTGTGTACACAAGCACAAAAGTGTGCGTTCATACTGTGTGTGTGTAAGGCTCCAATAGATACATGCCCATCCTGAAAAAAAAAAAAAAGCGTGCAGCCGGGGCAGCGAGCATGATGCCTCAACCCCAATCGCACACAACCAGGGCTGTCACACACGTGTCAAATACATCAAGCTACTCAGAAATTCCACAGAAAAAAAGAAAGACACGAAGTTACCAGAGCCCTCTGAAGCAGATGGAGTCTCTCAGTATCAGAGGACTGCTGTGTCTGTCTTCCTGTCTCTGTGTCTGCACCTGATTCAAGAAGGAAAACCGCGAGGCGCAAAAAAAGGTCTGCGTTTCCACTCAGACCCAAGAAACGAGATTACCAATCCCATAATAACACGGATGCTTCACGGTAGCCGTGCCAACCGTCTGCGCTGAGTGATATATCTGATGCTTTTTTTCCCCCCTTTTTTTAATCTTTCTCTTCCTTGATGGGATTATTCCCTCAGACGGACTGTTTATCACTGAAAAACATATTAGGTAGAATAGAACTCAATTGGTTTGCTTTCATCTTGGCCTATAAGAGATATCAAACTGTGTACCATATATTTATTAATTTAATTTATTCCCCATCTGTGACACTTCAACGGACACTTTCTTCAAAGCTTTCCTTGCAGAGTAGATTAATGTCCAGCGCTTAGCATCAATAGCTCAAAAAAGCCAGATAACTCCGCTGCTGCGGGGATAAAAACACTTCCAGTCTAACTTGTGTCTGCCCCAGAGAGGGTCCACTGGACTGACGACGTATGTGGTACGACTGCTGAAGGGCGACACATGAGTCTTAATGGACTTGTCGAGATTTGACAGACGCTTCATAACTTGTACACAAAAGCTACAATGCAGAGTAAGCCCTGAAGAGGGCTTGGTAAGTGTCACCCCATGTGGCAGCACTTTTTGTGTTTTCCAGTGCCCACTTTTTGGTTAGACAGAAGCTCTTCTTTCCATCATGGCTGGTATCTAAATATTCTTCTAATGTTCAATCTATTTTCTTCAAGACCTCTAACCAAATGGGGGCAGCACTTTCTCTCTCGATGCAAGTGCTCCAGAGTACAGACAGACAGAAAACCTTGATTCTCAAACAGGCCTTTTGCATCCCCGGGGATGGCGTGATGAGAGATAGCTGTGTAATAGAGCTCCGTGTTTAAACAGCGAGCCATTGGTACTTGTGTGACACCCATTTCAGAACTGGTCCTCTTCTGCAAAAGTGATGGTGAATCAACAGTTTTGACAAGTCAGCTGTAAAACGTTGGAGTCAAACAGACAGGACATCAAAGGCGCTTCCGCCCCGGTCCATTTGGCACCGGATCGCAGAATGTAGGGAGCTCGTGTGAAGCGACCCAGGGTGTAAGAGAAGGGCAGGGAGTGCCCACCGCACCAGAACATTTGTGTTTGCATGTGTGACGCATAGAAAGAAATACAGTCTGTAGGAGCCTTGAATTCAGCTTGGAACTTGGAAAGTAAATGAGGAAAAACAAACACATGAGGAGCAACTTAAAAAAAACACTTAAAACACACCCAATGCTCATCATCTAAAAGTAGTCAAGTTTGTTCCATAAAGGTGTCTCTAGTTCGAGGTCTACCTCATCTGCAGGGTATGCCACTAACTTGAACTATGGTGAGATAACACAGCACCTAGGTGCTACCACACACAAATACCTACACAAGCACACACATACACAACCACATAGAGAGGTTCCACTTTTGTTGCAGTGCTTCTTCCTGAGAGAGTTTTAGCAATTGTTTTTACCCTTTTTTTAGAATATGCTAAAATATGTCCATCCTACCAGATGCACAGCCTGAAAAACAGCAGCACCAGTAATTCTTATAACATTGGAAATGCCACACTAAAAAAAACACTCAGGGCAAAAATTAATCATTTCTTTATTACTTATGACATTTTGTTTACAGCCACTTGTGGCATTCATTTATTTTAAAAACACAAGCTAGAAGTTTGGTGACTCACAGCCTGGTCAATGGCTAACTGGAATGTGTGGGAGCCGAGCAGAGGCGTTGGTAATGTGTAACTCTGTGTCTCCACACAGTCCTGCTCAGGACCATTCCATGAATATGAATTGGACAGTGAGAGCCAGAGGTCAATCAGGTCAAACATTTGAAAACAATTGGCTTTCAGCTACTTTCCTGCTGATACATAAAAAAAAAAAGATTCCTGGATAATCTGTATTATCCTGAGATGTAATTACAGATTCAATTTGGCATGTATTTCTAGCCTACATTCGCAAATCATGTTTAATGCAAGGTTGCCCATCGAAGCTCATGCAAACAATATGGATCAGATGTTTATGTCAGTTATTAAGAACATAATCCTCCAGGATTCTCTTACAGACACCTATTGCAGAACAGCTACAAGATTTGTATCAAATCAATTCTGTTTTTTTATTATTTAGAAAGAAAAATAACTTTCCTAACACATCTATTAATCAGCATTAAGTGTTGGGCTCTCCACTTCACTGTGGCATTTGTTCGCTTGTCTTGCTTTTGTTTATCTACTTCCCCCACACGCTGCATCCAGCGTAGTCTGCCGAAGCCTCCCTCCATTGCTTGTTTGGGTGGGTCATATGCAGGCTGATCAACATCCCACCCCTCCTGTGACCCATGGACTGACTGTATGTGTATTCAGAGCAAATGAGCAACGGACTTTCAAAATAATAACAATAATAAAAACTGCGTTACTGTGCGATAAAAAAATAGTCTGCTTAATTAATTAATACATTATCGCGATAACACGTTAACGTTCCCAGCCCTAATATATAATATATATATAATATAATGCTATGCCATTAACTGCTGCATATTTCTTCGAAATAGTGAAGTTCTGCATATGGCTTATTGACAGACATGTTCAGCATGTGTTCAGTGGGGGTCCACAGGTGGGGTAGGTGATGACAAATGGCAGACAGGCCGGCTCTGGCCCGTTAATTGTTGTTGGAGGCTGAGGGCCGCGTTGTTCATTTCACCTCGCGACAGGTCGGCGGGGGACGTGATCATTAATATTAGAACATTTCCATCCATCTACCTGAACAAGAGGCCAGTCATTTAAAGGGCTGGCGCTGGGTAGACCTTTCACGCCCTGTTTATAACACTGATCTAAGCACATTACCAGAGCTGCAGGGAACCTCTGCCAGTCATTAATTAGATTCGCACACACAATGTGACCACCTTTATTGGGGCCCAGTCACATTTGAAAAATGTCACACGTGCAAGATAAGGTACACTAACACACACCCGGTACACCATTTTAACTAAACATCAAAAGTCCTGTCCAGTTATTTTTCTGTTAGCCATGTGTACAATCCTCTCTCTCTCTCTTTCACACACCTACTTAAAGCTACTCTTCCAGTCATCCCAGGGTACATGTAATTCTGTCAGGTGGAGAGTATGTGTGCATGCGTGTGAGACAGAAAGAGATGAAGGAAAGAAGTCCTGGACCTCATCTGTTTTTTGAACTCTCCCACTCGCCATCTCTCTCACTGCCCCTGACAGGCTTACAGAGGTCTCCAGATCAATCATTCAAAAGTATTTACAAATGCACAAAAGCCAGACATGGACAGGTTGGCACATGGCCACTCTGTTTAAGTGCTTTCCAATGTGTCTGTGGTGTCAACATCTATTTCACACTTATCTACACCTCAAAGGGGAAAAAAAGATGTTTCGGTGACCTTTAGCAAGTGTCAAATCTCAGAGAGAAGAAGAGAGGGAAAGAAGAGAAAGAGGGGAGGGCGATTTAAGAGATCTGTCAATGTACGCCTTACATAACCTTTTTATTTAGCTGGGAGAGATTGACTGAGCATTCTCTTTATCGAAAACATACTAGCAGCTTTACACTCACATACGCAGACAATTTCACACCCAGGACACAGAAGGTTTCTCTCTTCTTTGCTGGAGGAACTGGGGGGTTTCAAGGGCATCTTGAGCTTTAAACGCAGTGCAGGATTCGAACTAGCAGCCTTGTCGTCGTAGAGCCGTATGAACTCTTGGCTGCCACCACCGACACGCAAGGGCCGTTTCCCATTCTGCCTTAATTGTTAGTTTGCGGCCGGGCCATAATGTTTCCATTAAGATTATGTCGATCGAGAAAAGCTTTTTAGTTTTCACCTTCAAATTACAGCCTGCTTTCACGAGGTCAGCTGTTTTCCATGTGGAATGGCCAGTTTTAATGCAGACGCAGTCCCTTGGTATTCAGGCAGGGTCCGGTTCAGCGAGGGGAAAGTCGGCGGAAAGAGTGAGAAAATGAGGAAGGGGGAGAGGGATGGAGGGAGGAAAGAGAAGAGAGGAAGGAGAGCGTTGATTGAAAGACTGTGATTAGCAGTTTTCAGCGGGGCACCGGGGCCGCAGAGTTGTTCTAACAGGGTTGTCGCGTCTCGAGGTGCAGTCAAGGAGAAGTCAGCGCTTTAGAAAGCTCCCTCGATTTCTCCATTTTCCTCTCCCTCCCTCATTCACTCTCACCACCCAGCCACACTTTTCCTGCCCCTCCAAAAAATCAATATGGCTGTGCAAAGTGCAGCTTGGCCCAGGGGGAGGGCCAGCTAGCTATAGGGGCTAGATGCGGAGCTTAAAGGGAGGACAAGAGGCGTCCTCCAGGCCTGTCCCACAGGCAGTGTCAAGGACAGACTAGAACTGAGGCCACAAGATTGCCCTTCCCCTCTGCATCTCGCCCTCTCGCCCTCTCTCTCTCTCTCTCTCTCTCTGTGCTGCCCGGGCTTGGCTGGCTCAGCGGGGCAGAAGAGATCGATAAGCAGGTGGAGCGTTTAAAATCCCCAGCTCAAGAGGTTGACGTTACGCTCCTCAGAGCCCAGTAGACCAACACATCGCTCAGGGCAGAGCAGCTGGACAGATGGATGGATGAGTGGGTGCATGGCGGTCGCACCTAGTCATTGAAAGGTTTGCGATTTGTGACAATAAACAATTCAATAGCACTTAGCCATACACATTGTCTGAGGGGTGTAGAGCCAGACTCTTCACACACACTGCCATTGTCTCAACATGTCACAGATCAGTAGCACTCATGCAGGTCAGGCAGCTATAGGCCAACACGCCCTGGTACTGCATCTCACTCTAAGGCAGCACCTCTACTGTTGCGGCTGTGATACCGATGTAGAATAAAACATCAGAAATGGGCTAAAAAGAAGAAAAAAACTGGCTATCGTTGTCAACGGCAGTGTTCCTCATTTCCATACAGTAGGCTTGATGGTGAAGCGTGTACATGATGTGGATGAAGTGTGCAAGGAGGATTTCAGTCCTGCCGTGTGTCTCCGGGTGTGAGTGACTGATCACAGTAGAAGTGGCTTGTGTCTCTAATCCAGTACCACTGTTAGACAGTGCAAAGACCCGGCTCTGTGTACACGGCACGGGTTGATCAAACCCCATCATGTGACAAGCAACCTCTTCAAATGACGATGATTTCCCAGCTCTGTGTCCTTCCGGCTCCATATTAGATCATCTTCTGACACTGCCGAGTCTGGTACTGTACTTCATCTGGGATAAAGATGATGCGCAATCCGACCGGAGGGGTTGGGAGTCGAGGGGTAAACGAGGGGCTAAGACAGGGGTACCGTGCCAGATTGGCTGACAACTGTGACAATTATCATGCGCTATATTATAACCTTATGCTAAATATAAGATTTGATACAGTATGTTGCTTGACAAAGAAACGTCACGGATATTTTACCATCAACTAAGCTGTGTGTCATGTCCCACACAACACATATAATGAGCCGTTTTGAAGGAAACGCATATCAGAATATCGTACTACATATCAAAAATAGAGAGGATCCTGTCTGCTTCAATTTTTCCAAGAGTAGGCCTAAGTGGCCTGTTCATCACAATGTGACTAGCTGTTTTACTTTTCTGCTATTAAATATATCGTATTTTTTCTAAAGACAACTAGACAGGCCACCTCTAGTATTATTTGCTGAGACCTAGTTGTTGAAACGCAGTTTTGAATATGGTATTATTAACAAGCTGAGACAGCGTTCTACATTTCAATGCTGACAATCACCTAAGCCACTAGAAAAACATATGGCGCAAAACAGATGTGGACTGAACATCTAGGACAGGTCTAATTCTATCTCATGTAGTATTTGACCCAGATAAACTGGCATTATGATGAGACCTCAGATTAATATTGAATTAAGGGCCGAATATGATTTGTGGCTGTTTACAAGACCGTTAGCCTGTGTTCCTGGAATCCTGAAGCAGATAAGTTTGCTATAATGGCATTAGCCAAATCCTGAAGTATAGCAGACAGCACTTGTCTTGCATGAGAAGCCACCTCATTTGTTTATTTATTTTTCCTTCACTCATTCTGAACAAAGGAAAATATTCTACCAGGAACTGAATGGACTAATCCTCTTTTCACTCTTCCCAGTAGCTTTAATGGTGACAGATTAACATCCTGGAGTTTTACAAACCCAACCATTTGAAAATGTAATTGATGGTAACACACCGCATGCATGTGTTTAAGTTGAGGGTTAATATTAAAGCTTAAAAAACACACATGCACTCCAGTAAGGAAGGACTGGGCCAGGTTGGGGCAGACCCAAGATACTTGGGTGCCGGGGCAAGACAGACCATTCTGTCACGTACGTATCAAGGAGTCGCAAGCTGTCCCACACCCTCGCTAGGCGCCATAGTTACTGTTCACTTCTGCTAATTATTACAGCCAATCAGAGGGGTTAACGGGGCGGAGCCTGGCCGGACCATGTTCTGGGGCATTTAACAGCTGGCAGAAACGGAGGTGAATGCATTACACACCGCCCTCATCCAATAAAAATAAAACACCCTGACATCTGAGGTGTACTTAGCACAGAGGGGAGGGAGGATGTGAGGAAGGCAAGACATGAGCGAGGATGAGAGGGTGGATGGTGTGGGGTGAAGGGGAGAGCGCATGTGATAACATGATGTCCAAGTGCCACCTAGTGACAATTTTCCAGCTTCTCTGGTCCTTAAGGCTCGAGAGCATCAGGGGTGGGGGTGGGGGGAGAAGGCAGTGGAGCTACCCAGGACAGAGGGATTCAATATCAGTACCATATTGTTCTATTCTTTGAAGGACGTCTCAGCAAACACCATCCATTCAAGTTTCACGTCAAATTTCAACATACAGTAAAACGATTTTTAATCACTTTACATCTCGTTTCCAAAACCCAACCAAGCAAAAACTCAGCCTTCCTCAAGTGACCCCACTGTCTGTTCAGTTGGGGGGAGCGGGCCTGTAACACTGCACTGGTATGCTGCTGGCCCTGGGCTCCTAGGTTCCCTCCCCTCATTAACCCAGGTATAAATCACACTCTGCCGGTGCCCAGAGGTGAGAGGGATGAGAGTGGAGGTGAGCTTGAAATAATGCTTATGTCACAGCGGGTCAGCCCTCCATTATGGCCGTTTCAAAAACTATTAATCTTGCTTGTAGTCAGTGGCCTAGAAATAATTACTTCATCTAACCCATGTAATACAGCATGACCAGCAGTCGAGCCTGGTCAATTTGAGGCTGGGGAGGCAGGACGGGGGCAAATTACCAGGCCCCGTCTCCTGCTACTGGGTGAATGATGTCCTGCTCACTTCAGCTGTGGCCCTTTTACACTCTCAACACTGACTTAGATACACACACACACACGCTCTGAAAGGCAGATCATGTACAAGCAAGCAAATGTACGCACGTTAATACATGATTAAACACACGCACAGTGAGGGAGGTACACACAAATGACATTCTTTTAAACGAGGGTTCAAAACCCTTTCAAAATCTCAAAATCTCACAAGCGATAACACAGAATATAAATGTGTTTTGGTTACCCTGATGAAAAAGAGACCATCAACACTATATGATACAACATAAAACTGATCAACAAGTTTTTATATTTTTATCCAAATGACATAAACTGGCAAATTAATTTGATGGCCGCCGGCTATCCTACCGAAATTTTGCATTTCATTTTGTCATTTTAAAGGCATACAATGCTCAAGAAAGAATTGTGATTGAACATCATACATGTTAAAATTATGCTGCCTTTGTTATCAGTCGGAAGCAACTTTAAAAAGCCATGGCATTACTCAAAGGTAGTTAAAACCCAAACTGGCTAAACAGAGGAGCTACTGCAAACTCAGCCTCCATGAACGTCACAGGAAGTATGTATGGAGTGACATAAATAAATGCAGCCCTCCAGTGGCTGTCACAGCCAGCATTGCAGGTGCAAATTTAATTAGTCAAGGTGAAGTCTCCCTTGTTGTCTGCGAAGGGGGGGTCCACGCCATGCATGACTGTAAACACGCACTATATCCTAATCAGGTGTCACCGCTGCGTTTGATCAGCCCGCGAAAACTTGTCACGAATCCCCGGCAGAGAGTGGGCCGAGGGGGAGAACAAAGGAAAAGAGCTGTCATGAGAGAACAGGGTGGTGCTGGTGATGGCAGTGGCGGTGGATGAAGAGAGTTTGCCCATTAGCGGTCTCTGTCGCCTATCTCTCTCCCACTCCCCTTAACGTCTCTCCTCCTCTTGTTGTCTTTCTTTCTCTATGTGGCTACCTACAGTACACACCTCATTGTATCCCAATGCAGTGCCACGTCTGTACTGAAATCTCAACCACAGCTGTCATACTGGTGCTTCACAAGCACACAACGCCAACAAAGCTTCCAAAAGAAAACCCCAAAGTAGTACACTACTTTTGTTTACCTCCCCCCAAAAAAATCCATGCACATGTAAAGAGATACAAGCTGCGCCCGTTTTGTTTTTATCAAGCACCATTCTAAGTAGCTGAGGCCTCCTGAAAAGCCCGGAGAACCAGAGGCAGACATGCTGTTCTCCTCCTGCCCAGCGCCTCCGGGCTGCACTGAGGCAGTGCAGGAACACGCGCGCCATTAGACACTGTTTACCTTTCAGTTTGGGTGATATTGAATACATTAGCCGAGTGAACCTCATAAGAAACACAGGCGAGTGACAAGGCCCAATCGTCTTTGCGACTACCATGGTAACTGAGATTACAGGCTAACAAAGAGCAGACAGGGGGAAAAAATATTTAAAACCCGAATAGTGATACATAAATTAATTAAAGGACAAAAAAACAAGTGGAGAATTAAAGTTGGAACATCTGTCAGCGACTTAGCTTCCCAACGTAATACCAGTGTTAGAACATTTATACCCTTGAAGTTAATGATCCCCTCTTTAATTGACAGTCAAGGAAAACTGGCTGCGGCAGCATCCTGCAGAGACGCCGATAAGAGGCCCCCTTCCCCCCTCCCAAAAATAAAATAAAAAAAAACAGTTTAAAGAACCTTGGCACTAATCCCTATTGTCATCCCAGTGCAGCAGAAGGACTTACAAACACAGATAACTCCGCTGAAGCTGTCTATTTCTCAGGAGTTATGGGGACAGCCGAGCCGCTGTGCGCCTCAAATCAGTCACTCAGATTAGCCCAATCCCTCTGTGCTGTCAGTCAGCCGAGACAGTAGCCTGTCATCACATTTACATGAGTCCATCTCACATGTGACAATGCCCCCTATATATGACAATGGCTGCGAGGAAGGGGTCCACTCGCAGACAGATAGCGGCTGTACAGTATGGCAGACGGGCTGTTGTTGGATTAAGCTCATGGTGTGCGCTCTGCTCATGTCTTCACTGACACTCCAACAACAAGTTTAAGAAGTCTTAACCATTGCTGTTTTTCCATAGTGTGTAGAGACAATGTGGGAGATGTATGTCAGATGAAACACACATATACACACCTACACTGACAAACAAACACACGCACGCACACACTGGGATAAACTTCAAAAAAACTTGGAAGTACAGAATGATTGTTCGATGAAAACCACAAGCTTACCCAAAAGTTGGCTTCAAGCATGACTTTAATCCACCTACTTCACTTAACATGATGAAGCTCAAAGAATAAAAGGGAAAACAAAGAGTAAAACTAAGTGCATCCTATACAAAACATCTGTTTCTCCTTCTTGAATTAACACAGGTATGATGGAGATTAAAAAGGCCAAATCTAAAAAAAAAAAAAATAGATACACACAAACTAATAAGGGATTAGTTCCTGCAGTGTAGGAGTTTGTACTTTTAAATGAACGTGTGGTACTTGACGGCACCTGAGAGCTCACAGTGTGCTGACTGCTTTTTATGCTTCTGTGGCTCACTCCACTTCAAACAGTCCCGCAACAAATGACAGTGGATGCCCTCTACATAACAGGGCCAGGGCAAGCATGACACAGGGGTTGACAACTGAACCCTCAAACTCCCTAACCCCTACCCCTGCCATGGCACATGCACACACACACACACACACAAATAGCCCGAAAACAGCCCTGACATGACCGCTCGGCAGCCCTTCCTAACCCCTCCTTGTGTTTTTTCTCTCTCCATCTCACTGGAGACAACCCTCAATTCAGGACCGTTTTAGCCAGGCAAGTGGATGTGACCCCCTGCCCCCCAGTCAGGCTCATCTGAATAAACAGAGTTGAAGAAACAGGCAGAGGAGGGAAAATCTGCCTACATTATGATAGGAAGAGAGAAGATGGGATTCAGCCAAGGGGCTCCTTTCTTTATGCACGTTTGATCAAGTGCTTGACAGCGCCAGTGGATGGAATTACGGACTGTTGAACAAAAAGTTATGGTGTGAGTGAAAGTGTGTGTGTGTGTGTGTGTGTGTGTAGTTCAGTCTGGACAGCTGGGTTTCCGTGGCCTCACTGTGTTAGGCTTGTGACAAGCCTGCCGCACCACACCACCACATACAAAAACGCAACCCGCCCACCAGCCTTCGCAGTCCATCACTCAGGACGGCCGAGGGAAGTGCCGTGAGAAGAGGTCAGACGTGGAGGAACGAGGGTGGGAGGAGAGAGGAGAAGAGGATGAGGAGGATGAGGAAGGAGGGAGTGCTGGTCAGGGGTTAAGTGTAGAGAAGACAGCGATGAAAGGCAACTGTCATGCACCAGTGCTCGCCTAGGAGCACCTGTCTCGAGAAGAACATGCAAAGTGTGCCGGTCACGTCCTGACAATACCCCCCCACACACACTCACACCCACACACACACTCTCAGGAAAGGGCTGATGCTCCACCGAAAGGCATCGCCTGTCTGACAGCATGCCAGTCAAGCTGTCGTTGGCTCCTTCGCATATGCAAGGAAAAGTTAGGCTGATGAAGAAAAAACACACGGGGGCCTCAGAGGAAGAATCACTGAGACATGAACAGACTACCTGAAGTGAGCAGACACTTCTCAAAGACTTGATGCAGAGTAAATGCTGGAACGAGCAATACAAAAAGCTCCATGAAAGCAAATCCAGGATAACCAGGACCTCCACTCCAGGCTGGAAGTTGGTGTGGCTACTAAAGCCCTAGTATCTAGGACTAAAGGATATCATGCCTTGGACTACAAATCTTTTTGCAGTATTTTTATGATATGGGTTGAGACAGAAATTAGATTAATGGCTAATGTTGTATTTGAGTGCATTAATGTTCTTTGCTAACTGAACAATACAACTCAACCCCTAAGCCTGATACAATTATTATCCTACCCTTGCTATTAAGTAATACAGTATATTAACAAATGACATGGTTGGTTTTACAAGTATACTGCCCATGGTATTATGTTGGTTAGCAGATGATGCCAAGTGTACCTCCAGCTGGCTAAGCTAATAGAAAGGCTAAACCCTACGTCTGGCTAAAGGAGGTAAGGTCCTATGTTCAGCCTCTACAAAGCAACGTGCTAAATGCCAGGTATTTTAACACACTTTCATTGCTCAAATTTATGGAAAAGAACTTATGATGTACAAATTAACAGTTACTATTTAAAGGAACTTGTGAACCTGGTCTCCTGCAGCTTTTGTGAATGAAGGGATTTGGACTTTCCATTGAAACCAGATGTTGGACAACACTGTAGCAGTAGGCACTTTTACTTTACTGGAAAGGTGAGCCATTACAAAGGAAAATAAATTCACAAATAAGCAGCATGAAGAATGCTCTGCTCCATGCAGGTTGTTGTTCATAGTGAAATCCGCTAAAATGTGCTAAAATTTGCAACCACCAGGTTAGCTAGAATGTATCCTGAGTAGCATTGATTACTGCTGATATTTTTGCTTTGGAGGATGAGACTGAATAAATATGATGCAATTTACTACCTCTGTAATTGTTAATCTTTCCAATATCCATGGAGCTAAACAAGCTTCTGGAAGATTTTCATCATTTATGTGTTATGTTCTCTTAGCATTAGCGCCAACTGCTGCCTCAACACACACACACACACACAGATAAATGTATAGAAACGCACAAAACCATGCATTAAAGACATACTGCACATTCAATCTCTCCCTCTGACACACACATACACACACAGCAGAATACCAAACAAACAGAGATGGAAAATAATGACTCGCCCGGATCATAGCCTCGAGTGGCTAATGAACCCCCTGGAGGCTCTAGCCTCTGTGTATGAGGTGAGAGGGTCATTCCCATGTTTATTCAGCACCAGTCCAATGAGCCACCACCATCTATTGATTGAACTGATTATTCTATGTCTCTCTTGTGACGGGACACATGCATGACAGATGAACTCTACTTGGGCAGGTCACAGTCGATATAGCCTAATCTCATTGAATCTGACGGCTGATCTGGTTGGCCAGTTTGAATGATCCACATCATGGCCTTGTTTGCGAATACGCAGACATCTGTGGATAATGCCTCAACACTAATATGAGGTACTCCGATAGGCGCTGTCAGACACGTAAGCTGTCAAGGGCTGTTTGGGCAATACTAGTGACTGCTTCCATAGGAGAAAACCATAGGGGTGGTACAATGTACACATGTATTGGTACCTAAGATGGTATTTTACAGGCAGAATATTTCTTAATATTTTTAAACAATCAAGCTTCAATATACTGTAATTGTTTTCTTATTTGGGAAGAGTATTGTATAGGGGTGCTAGTATTCTCCAGAAGAAATCCAACTAATGATGACTGCATCAATTTAAGGCATAATTTAATAGGGCTGGGTATCGAGTTCAATACTTTTTAGGCACCGACCGAATTGCTTCAATACCACCGAGTATCAAAAAATGCCTTGTCTTTCGGTACCAAAGTTCGATACCTAAAGGTTCTTGTTAACGCCAATGAGCCAATAAGCATGCAGCATTCTTGATGTGCCCACCGGGAGCTCAGGCCGGTTACGCACAGAGACGCGGCTCGTGGATGTAAAAGACGTGGAGAAAATCAAAAGTGTGGCTTGATGCAACAGCATGCGATGCAGTATTTGCGACATAAGATAATTGATGCCAAGAGTGGCGACACGACAAACCTGGTGAAGCCCTTGACTGTGCGTGAAATAAACTTAAGAGCAGAAAGTCGCTCCGTCTTTGCTGCAACAAGACAGAGCCGGTGCATCATCGTCTCAGCGCCCTGCTGCCACCGGGCCTGCTTCAACACGCCCACCGTACGAGCGGCGTTGGGCAGCAGCTTCGCTACAAGTAGCACCGTTACTAGTTTAACTACATTTCACAGTAGCTTGAATCAAATCAAAAGCTCTTTTATTGACAGAGTAGCACGGTAGCTTCCACACACGCTACATTTTTGCAAGTGTTTCTGAAGGATCAGTTAAGTGACGCCACCGCTGAACACGGACCTGTATGTGCAGCTGGCGGAAGCGCTTCCGTGTGATAGTGACATCACGTACCGATATTTGGGCTGATGTCTGCGACTTTGCTGCAGTGGATTCCTTTCTTCCTAAAGAGTTTCCTTTCTATTGTGATAGTTGTTGCCTGGACACCTCTTCCTCTAGTGAGGAGGAAACTTTGATATGTAGTGGCAGAAACTTGCTTCCATGAGATGAGATGATGAGATTTCTCTCTCTTTCTCTCAGGCCTGTTGCCATGAATGTTTAGGTTGCAATGGTGCCAGAGCACAAATTGACATATAAACAATAAAAAATATATAATTTATAAACAATGAAATGATATTATAAAAACTAAAGAAAGAGGAATAAAAACAACCAAAAAAACAATATGTATGTTACATTGAAAATATGTCTTGGTTTTGACAAGCAGTAGCATTTTTCAAAGGAACAATTATTAAAATAAACTATTAATGATAATAATGTGATAATTAAGTTACTTTGTACAAACAACAGTGGTTCTCCGTTTGTTGAGAAAATATACAAATTTTATACCAACAAAAACAAAATTGGAAATCGAAAAAAGTATTGTTCAGGAACCGGTATCGAAGTTGAGGTATCGGTATCGAAAATCTTTGAACGATACCCAGCCCTATAATTTAAAGTGGCCAGCTAGTCAGAAGGGAGTAGATGTGGGGTGTCTGTTCCTCTGCATATGCATACCCTTTCAGTTACAGTGTGACTCACTACAACATTCAATGCCCAAGCCACACCAAACTGTAAAGCTTAGCGCATGAGGTTATCTCTGTTTTTCCATTTAAATGTTTAGTAAGTTCACAGGTCCTCCTGAGCACATGTGGGAGTCCGTGGCAAGTCATCTTAGCCATGAACCCCAAGACAATGCAGGCAGGGCCGTTAAAGTTGATATCCTTCCAGATGCAAACCAAATGTAGACATCATGCACCTTTAAAATGTCATGCATTTAACACAGATTGCTATGAAAAAAAGGTGGTAGGAAGCGGGGGGAACGACGTGCCAGATTTCTCACGTTGATCATGAGAAGCTAACTCAACCCTTATATGGCTGATAACAGAATGTCGTCAACAGAGAACCATCTCATGGGTCATAAACCGTAACTTGATGCAGCTTTTTATATTAAGGAAACAGCTTGCTCATGTTTAAATGTCACCAGTTGTAGGTAGGGCTGAACGATTAATCGGATTTGCGATTTAATCGCGATTTAATAAAGCGCAATTTTCTAATCGCAAAGGCGGCGATTATACTCTGGTCACATGGCGTCACATGACACCTAGCGGAAAGCAGTCTGACGAAGTTAATGCTTCGTCTGCACGTTACGCTGTAACTTGCCTTCTTGTTGTAAAATGTCCTTAAGCTTGACAGAAGCTCAGCTGCATAAACTTTAATGTCACATGGAATGAAAGCAGCAGCCGCCACCGCGGGTAACATGGTGGTGGGTGAATTCATCGGGCCGTCCGCGGCTTTGATGGACGGAAAAATGCTCAACAGAAAGACGCGTGTAGTAAGATAAGCGTGTTGTGGCGATCGCGCCTGCGTCACACACACAGCCACCAGTCAGCTCAAGAAATATCTGTAAACTGGCGTTTCAAACTAAACGCCGAAAGAGGCCCGGTCTGTCCTGAGTTACAGCCTGGTTAAAGCCGGTGTGCTGCTCACCAGCATCGGAGGCTGCGGGGGAGGAGGGAGGAGGGGGACTCCGGTGTTGTCGGAGAATTACTAAGCTTGTCTATTAAACACGAGAGGCGTCACTCTGTTCTATTTTAGTTAGCCAACTTATGAATTGAACCTCCAACTGAGTATTTTTAGTTTGCTTACGGGGATACAGAAAGATGGACTCCAGGAGATCTGACCTGAGATCAGGACTCATTAATTGGTGGTTGAACTGTGGGGTTTGTATTGAGCTTATTGTATAATACCCTGTGGTGAAAAGGTAGGCCGACCTGATGATATTATATCATATTATTTAATGCCATGACTTGACTCAAATTGTCTCTCATATTATTATAATTTCTTATATCTTATTGCTCATAATAATAATTTTACCTAATTCATCACAACACAGGCCTGAGCCACAAGACAGAACAGTTTAATCTATCTAATATCACACTACACACTGATTTACTGCTTGTCCGTTTTGAATAATACAGAAGTTAAAGAGCTTAAAAATTAATCGAATCGAAATCGCAATATTGGTTAAAAAAATCGCAATTAGATTATTTTCCAAAATCGTTCAGCCCTAGTTGTAGGACATATTATATTGAATTTAATACACGACAGATGAAGTGGTCAACAATCAATCCCATACTTCCTTCAGTGACATCTTTAAAACTTAGATGTAGCCTAAGTTGGTAAAGGTCAAATTATCCAGTCTCCTATGAGCTAAAATAAATTTACAAAATAAAACATTTTGGTTTATCCAGAATAATGAAGTA